>OMNM01026430.1:3126-22381 GCA_900302745.1 Parablennius parvicornis | reverse complement strand
CTGACTTGAGACATGTATACCCTGGTAAACAATAAAGTAAGGAATTCATTCAGTGCAAAGCTCTAAAAACACTGTAGAATATGGAGGAAAAAAAAACATGCTGAGAATAAAAACATTGCAGGGCTTTGACTGAGAACAACAGAACCCACCAAGAAACTGTAAGAGCAAAAGAAAACTGGTGGGGAAAGGATTCGATTAGAACAGGCCCATTAGGAGTGTGACATGTTAGGATGTCTGCGTCTTCTTTTCAGTTTCATCAAGAGATAAATGGAAGTTTTAGAGGTTCATGTTGAATAGTTCAGGTTTTTTCCCCTCTGTAAGAAAGTACTGTCCACGGAAAGAAGACATTTTGTACAACTGAGCCACCACCTCAATGTGAATTCATTTCAGCTTGTCAGACCTCTAACAGCAAATCCATTTTCAACTGTCACATCCAGAGAAGAAAACAGTATTAGTTCTCACACCACAATTATAACTATCCAGAAAGGCACTTTGTATTATTCTTTTTTTTTTCTTCTGTTTGTTGAAATATCTAGAGAAGGATCTATGTTTGGTATTGTACAACTCAATGATTATATCTGAGGTTTGACAATTTCTTTTTCTTTTTTTTTTACTTATTTTTTATCAAGGTTTTCTTTTAACAATGTTGGTGGTTGGGTGTAACACATATTCATAATTAAGTATTCAGCTTTACAAGTCGGGTCAAGTCCTTGTTTTCCAGTAGAGGTGATTCCGGTTTCATCCTCTTCCTGTCTTGTGTTATTTGTTCAATTTTCTCTTTTTTTTTTTTTTTTTTGATAATTAAATGGTGGTTCTTGCAGTCTCAATTTGTGTGCAAGTCTCACCATTAGATGAATCTCCCTCATAGTACACGCCCACTGCTCCACGGTTTGAGGTGTTATTGTACCATAGCCTTGTGATTTACTTTTTACTTGCCGACAAGTGTTTTAATCAGATGCTGATACTCTTCTTGAATTACCTCATCTGTCACGTGTCCCAAGTAAAAACCTTTACAAGACCTGGGAATCTCATCTTCTAGTATTATTTTTAATGACAGCCATATTGTGTCCAAATATTTTGTGATGTTTGGGCAAGTCCAGAATATCTGTGTGTGGTCCATCAATGCACAGGATCTCCAGCATGGCTGCTGGGTTGATACCACTCCCCTCTTCATTTTGGGAGTGATAAAATATTAAATCAAATGTTTCCAGTTGTATTCTCTTCAGGTCCTGGAGCTACTGATTGTGCACTGTGTTTCACACATAACAACCCATTCTTCCTTAGAGATGTGTTCCCCAAGCTCCTTTTCCCATTTCTCTTAGACCTAGAGAGATGAGCTATTTCCATGTAACATTAAACCTTTGTACAGAGCTGAGGTTTGACAATTTCATACGTCACTTACAACATTCAGATAAAATATGAATCAACTTTGCATGTTTTACAACTATTAGTATTCATACCATGTAACATTTTGCAAATATCTACTGTGACATGCAACCATCATTATTATTAAGTGTATGACTATTTTTTCCACAAGCTGTTCTGTGCCAGTGCAACTAAAATATTCTCTCTTCAACCATGCTGTCAAACATTTGCTCCTCCTTTTCCAGAAAGAAGCATCAACGTGGCAAGCACAGCTACAAACACAATTTACAGCATTGAGGCTTTCAAACCACATTTCAAAGGATTAAACACTTATTGTGTGTATGATTTAAAAAAAAAAAAATTCAATCTGAAATACGCACTTACACAGGAGAAGACCTGGTACTTACATACTGAGACTTGTCCAGTGATGCTATGCTGACGGTTTTCAGGTTGTCCAGCAGGGCAGAATCCAGGTCCTGTAATACAGCGCTGGAGTGGACGACTTTGTCCTTCACAAAGATGCTGACGGCCCGCAACATGAAGGAGACGAACAGATGCATGTGGATGTAGTTTCTGGTGCAGTGAAGGCGCCTGTCGGGAAAAGTTATTGGCGATAAATGTATCATTGTGAAGTGGGTGTTGTCACTTAAAGGAGTCGTCACCTGGTATTCTCCCATATCCCTTAAATTGTCTTTATATCAATTCTTCAAATTTACTCATGGGGGGGGGAAAAATACAACATAGAGCTCGTTCTGATCCTTTTTCTTACCGCTACTTCTATTTGTGTCTCAAAAGCCAACCAAAAGTAATTGTTAAGTCTAAATGATTAGTATAATTTTAAGTTTTTTTTTTCACTCTAAGATTAATCATATTGCTCTTTATCTCTCGCTCTCGCTCTCTCTTTCTCTCTGTCTCTCTCTCTCTCTCTCTGTATCGCTCTCTCTCTCTCTCTCTGTCTCTCTCTATCGCTCTCTCTCTCTCTCTCTGTATCGCTCTCTCTCTCTCTCTCTCTGTCTCTCTCTATCGCTCTCTCTCTCTCTCTCATCATCTACCTTCAAAATCAATAGAAACACAGCATAAAGTGTTAGAGAAGAGGTCTGCAACCTGCAGCTCTGTAGCCACATGTGGCTCTTTAACTCCTCTTTAGTGGCTCCCTGAAGCTTTCACCAAATTATCCGTAAATAAACTTTTCATGTTATTTCTATTTTCTTTACACACCAGAGACATTTTTAAAAGGACTCTTATCTCTTAGCTGAAAATGGCTTTAGAAAATGACTTGAGAAAATGGCTTTAGTAAAATGGGAAAAAATTGTGCAATAACCACAAGAAAAGAAAGGCTGGTGCAAAAACACCAACTGTTAAACTTGTCACCTCTTGCAGCTACATAATGGATTACTGTTACCATCGGCTGCTCTGATCCTTTCACTGTAACTCTAACTTTCCCAATGACGAAGTTGATACAAGTCACCTTTAACTGAGTAAGTACAAATGTATGTGTTTCAGTGTAAATATATGGCGTAAAAGTTAAACGAAAAATGCAAGTAAACTGCTAAAACAGAAGATTGAGGCACAAATACTGTAATTGGCATCTCTGTTTGTCAGGAACTGAAAACGTTTTCAAATCGGGCTGAAAATCCAAGGCTCGTCCGCAGGGACTAGTCAGTCGAAATTTAGAAAGAAAAGAAAGAGCAATTCTTTTCACATGACTTGTCAATTCCATCCAAGTGTTCTCCTGTCAGCTGGACGAGATTTGTTCTCCAGTTTTGTACAACATATTGCACGTCCACCCCCAGTTCGGTAAGATAAGCTGATGAGCAGATGAATAACTCTGTCACACAAGTGAAGTGTTGACGCAGCACAAGCCCGTCCTGCAAAATAATTGGCTTGTCATGCACCTCAACATCCAAATGCACTTTAAGTTCTTCCACAATGGTGAGAAAGTAGTCGGGGACTTTGTAACCCCTGTCACAGTCGGCATGAGGCTCAGGCAGCGACACACATTCACACCTGCATGTTTTCATAGTATGAGCCAGCACAGCACTTCACACCCTTCTCAAGTCTTCATGAAAGTTGTGAAATGTTTTGCAGTTCTCAGTAGTGGTGTGTAAATGCATTTGCAGGTATATACTATTCTCGCAAGCACAGATGATTATGTATGGTGTTGTCCTCTTTTTCGGGCTTGAAGATTATGAAAGTAATTTCTTGACATTTCTGTTTGCAAAGCTGATTGAAGACAAACTTCTATTATTCATTTATTGGCTTCCGTGAATCAATTAATTATTGAGCTAAAAGAGGCAGCTGTATTCATGCTTACCAAAATATGAAAGCAATGGGAGCATTTTCCCATAATAACTTGTTTTAAGTGATCTACTACATTGCTTTACCTCACATGGACATCACTTAGCTCAGCACTGTCATAGGAAAATTGTTGATTGCGGTTTACAAGGGTTAATGCACCACTGCGGTGTAAATGAAGCCTCACGCGGTGTAATGCAAACTGTTTACAGTATCTGTGGAGGAAAACAACAGAAACCCACGCAAGTGAGAACTGTGGGAGGTTAAATATAAATTTTGATTAGAGCTTTGTGAGCAGCTTTGAGAAGTCAAACAGATGGCAAACATAAGACTTGAATATTTCAAATCCTGTCTTGATGGTGCTTTGAAATGTCCTATGCTCTACACTCTTAATAAGCAGCTTTCATCAGCTTGACACTTTCCTGACACTCCCACAATCATTATATTACATGTTGTTGACTCATCCTTCTGTTTTTGTCACTCACATCTGCAGCCCATTGACAATGTGTTCATACCCGATTCAAGTCAGGGGACAGTTTTGTTTTCAGCCTCTGCACCCAATGACCTTCATGGCACCGGTGACACAATGTTGACTGTGACAAACCTCTTTACTGTGGAAACTAAAAGATTCTTAAGAAAATACTGTCATCTTATTGCTTCTTGGCTCCAATAGACTACAACATACTGCAATATGATGTTTTACTGGGAATAGTTTTGAACTGTTTAAAAAAAAAAAAGAACAAATGCAGGTGTTAATGTTTATCTATGGTGAGCTGCGTGATAAAAGGTTACAGTAATCATAGTTCTGATTGTGAGTATGTGTTGTAGTCGGTCTCACTGTGTTTTCAAAGTGATCAACTGGTATGCCTGTCTCAGGTTATGGTCCAGGTCAGAGTCTTCAACCACAAACCTTACTACAATAAGAGACTCCTGGTTAGGCTCTCTTAGGAGCTCTTGGTGGTGTTAGATATTTATCAGGTGCATTGAACCAAGGAGAGGGCACACATATGTAGTACAGGGGATTTCTAGCATCACTGATATAGGCTAACCTCAGGCCTCAATCTGAGAATGGACATAAGTGTAAAGTCATGTCCTGCAAGACCGCAGGCGCTAATGAGGGTCATATTTGTTCCACCAGATGTCGTCATGGCTGGAAGCAACATCAGTCCTTCACCTACAAAACACTGATGACTCTTTGCGTGAATAGCTTGTTGAACTGTAGTCTTGGAGTTAATCCACAGCATGCACATTTTTTCTGAGCAAATTACATTGTGGTGAAGGGACCTGGGGGTATTTTTAACTAATATTCACTTATTTCCACATCGACCCCTCTATACCTCACTGAATCACACCTTGGATCTTATCTGTAACTGAAGATTTCTCTTATTTTTTTTTTTGTTTTTTTTTATTTCTCATTATTCCTATCTGTCTGGCTCCTGCCATTCAGTTTCTGGCTCTACATATGAAAGCAGAGTGATTATGGTCAAGTTGGCTATTGTATTACAAGAGTTCAAGGTGGCTAAGGACCCTCAAAGGGTATTTAAAGTCTGGATAGACTCATTATAGCTGCTTTAATGCACCATAATTATCCTGGGGATCAGAACCTCACCAGTGGTTTTCCAATGCCACAGGTGGCTCAAAATAATGGTTTCCTTGGGGATGTACATGGAAAGTGGCAACACTTTCATCTACATCAAGGCTTTTATTTAATTAGACACGTTTGAGACACAAAGTGCTTGATGGTTTACCATTAAAGAGCTCTTTGATTTGATGTCACCCTTTTGAATCTGGTTTTGTACAAAGAAAACTACCTGAGTCAGGGTTTGTGTGGAAAAAAAACTAAACAATGGCTGAATCTTTCTGTGGCTTTTGGGTAAATAAAGCATTCTATACTCTTTTGAAGGCTTTTTTTATTACCTGATGTACGCATGAGGAAACATGTGATCTCTATATGCAAACAATTTGAACCTACAACTTCTTGCTGTAATTCTTGCATTCAGACATCGATGTTTGTATATTTGCACATTGTGACACATGAGATTAAATGTGTACATTGAGGCGAGATCCTCTTCATTATCTGAATGCATAGTGAAGTTAATTATGGCTGTATAAAAGCACCTGATGCAGGCACAACAGGAGGCTGAGCTGCATGTTGAATATAGGATACTACAGATATTAGGTAGACGGAACAACACTCTGTTTTAATGTTGTTTGTTAGATATAACAATATAGATAACATAAGGTATGTCTAGTAACACAATTAAAGGGGACATTTTTAGTTTGAAACACAGAATTCAGACAACCAAGAAAAGGTTTTCTATTTCAGTTTGTATAGTAAGATTCCATCACAGTATATTAAGTGGAGCTGTAGCAGCATGCAACAACTATGCAATTTCAAAAGATGTACAGCAAAAGGACAGTATACTAACTAATTACACATATGAGGGAAGTGGAAGAATTGACAAAGTGTTTTAGGGAACACTTTTTATATGATTTGTTTATAAGTAGGCACAGATAATTATTGACAGCAAGGAAATATTTGGGATTTCATTCATGGAGAAAGGGTTACAGCTAAGTTATACACCCACTCCCACATGAATATGCTTTTTTTGTTTGGTTTGGTTTGGTTTCATGTTCCTGCATAGTATATGTTTGGGAATATAAGTCCCACTTTTTCTCAAGTTATTTGGCTAGACATTACAAAAGTGACTTATACATCCTGATATAACAGTAAATACCATCTACGATCACGAAATGTCACTGTAAGACAACAGAATGCTGTTATAGCATCACAGAAAACCTCCATCACTATTGTATTTCTCTGACAAAGCAAGACATATGTCACAAAGAAAGAACCTGTACAGCAGAATTTAAACAAAGATTATAAAATATGAAAAAAAGAAAATGAAAGGAAGCAACAAAAACATGGGAAAAACTTGTGAGGAACTGCGATTAAAGCAGAGGCAATATCGTGATGAAGAAAAAGAATGCTACTCATGGGCTATCGAGGAACTTAGCGATGGTGCAGTTACATCTGGTCATGAAAAATTAGATGTGACGTAGTTGTATAGATACATCAATGGTTGTGCTGGGACACACCATCAGTGATGTTTTCTGAAATCATTGTGCGTTTCGGATTTCACAACATCAGACATTGCTCTTCAGGTGACCCAGAAGATTTGTGTTCCAGTAGCAATGACCCACTTCTCAGACCTTCTGATTCAAAACCACCGGGAGGCTTTCTCTGCACCCTCTACGACAGATTCAATGGCTCCCTTCTTAGCAGCTCCTGTTATGCCAAGACTTGGACAGGGGGCCTCTACACCCAACACAATCATGGCAAGAGTTAATAGGAAAACTGAGATTGCGTAAACAGTTATGATCCCTTTCTCAATCCAGTGCCAGTTCAATGTTATGCTCCCTTATGTCACTCTTAGCCTGAAGTTCCTGTAGTAGCTCAGGATGAGGTCCATGGTCTGTGGTGTCATTCCAGGTTGATCTCAAGCAGCTTCTGGGAAATCGACCAATTTGCATTAGCTAGGTCCAATCAAAGCAATGCCACGTCTCCATTTCTCTCATGTGCATCTCTAATCAGTTGGGTAAACACTCCAGTGTGTTTAAGGCACCACCGGAATCCAGGGATACCACCCTTCTGTACAGATGTGTCAACATATTTGTTTCTTTGGAGAAAATCTGTTATCTTTTGGGCTAGATCGTGACGAAGACCTTCCCGTCCCAGCTGAGTAACAATAGTGTGATATAAATGGTGCATTTCTATATACATATATAGAAATTGTGACACACTTTCAGCCATTGTTACTTATGGAGCCATAACACATATGCCTGTCACCATGAAGAATGCTAAAACTTTCTTTATCCACATAAATCTAAAATTGCTACTATGGTATCAGCTCCCTGGAAACATTAACCTGCTGAAAAAAAAAAATTAAAAAATTATTTTAAAAATTAAAAAAAACACCTTATCTGCTCCTTCTGGTGTGGATTATGTGATAGTGTTGCCTCATGGTTACCATAACTTGCAGATTCATCTGAACACAGCTCTCTGGCTGGCCCTGACCCGTCTGACCCGTCTGACAAGGGTCAGTACAATGAATCAAGTTGGATGTGCATGGAATAACATTGTAGCAGTTTTGTTTTTGTCCCATGTGTATAGTGCCCGAATGGCACAGGTTTATACATACTGGCTGAGCTGAACGATAAACGTTTGATTCATCATTACAAGGAATACAAGAAAGATTTTAGTCAACAACTAATAGCTGAATATTATTATATATTTATTTGCCTTTATTTCTTCAGGAGAATGACATTGAGATTAAGAATCTCTTTTTCAAGAGTGTCTTAATAACATCGGTCATATAACGTCAATATGTCGGCGAGGCTTAAAGGAGCAGGATAAGGAATTTTGAGGAAACAATCATGCTAGATTTCACCGCACACACACATACACACGACATGTTTACTCGACAATGTTTCAAGTGAAAATGCATAATTTTTTGCCTTTTCGTCTCAGACAAATGTCACCTTTATATTGCACTGTTTAAAAAACAATGTCTATTTACACGGAAATGGCAAAAATGCGGAAAATAACATTGTTTCGTCTAGGGCTACTAGTGGCTGCCGTTCATAGTTTTTGGAATGAAACCACACACGAGTGCACGCAGAGAACAATATGCTATAAATATAAACAATCACATTCAAAAAGTTCTGTTTCCAGTAGCTCTGAGCACTGTTGTCATGTAAATGGGGCCTCAGAAAAAAAAACTATTGGTAGCATTTTGTCATTGAGAAGTGCCACAAGAATTGTTTTATCCAAACAGGAAAAAATTTGCAAAATTTGTCTCCAGAACCCCAAAATCCCTTTTTTAAAGCTGCCAGTGGAGCACACGTCATTGAACGCTGAAGTACCTGGAGAAAACGAACTCCTACTGCTTTTCCACCTCTGGGTGTTTTTGTTTTCATTGGCTGATCGGATGTTGTGATTTACACTGCAGTTTCCCAACATGTACACACACAAAAAAAACATCAATAATTTAAGGTATAAAAAAAGTCTGCTCTCACCTAAAGTATCCAATGATTAGGATGGCCACTAGCAGCGAGCTGAAGGAAACGGCATAGCCGACAGTGTACATGACCGAGAGCCGCTCAAAGAAGTCCTGCTGTGAACACAAGGAGACAAATGTGGTGTGATTCACTGCACTCAGAAACCCTCCCACTCAAGCATGAGTAAAACATCCAACAGGAAATAGTAGAGAAAACTAAAAAGCTCTGACTACCGATTCTTCTTTTTTTTTTTTTTTTTAAAAAAGGTTTAACTGAAAAACAAAAAGAAACACCAGAGAGCTATAAATCATTTATCTCTGACACATCAAGTCCTTATAAAACAGAAAAAAAGATTTTTTTGCAGCTCACCTGTTTGTCTGGATCCTGAGGTCACTGGTTAAAAAGACAGCTTTCGCACTCTCCAAGATATTAAAATTTTACACAGAGCTGATAATCACATGAGCTTCTAAAATGAACGAGGTGAACCTTGAAGTTTGGATTCAATTTCTGTCTTTTATCAAAAAAAAGTTTCAGTTTTACCAATGCTACACGATTATAAATCACACATCATTGGAAAGCACATTTACGTCTTTTTCCATTGCTACCTGGTGCATTTGTTTAATGAGCAACAGTAGATATAGAAAAAAGTATTACATTGCTGTTACTATTGATTCTTGTTTTGAGCTGCTCTAAGAATCCAAGCTGACGGAGGCCAGCTGTGATTGCCCTTCACCATGTGCGCTGGAACATGACCTTGTGGAGAGAGGTTTTGTTCAGCGATGAGTCTGGATTTGGCCGTTTTGAATCGCAGGGCCAAAGTGTGGAGAGGATGTAGTGAAGCCAGAGTGATACAATTAGAGTCAATCAAACTACAGAGAGCTGTCGAGATGAGATTCTGTGCCAATTCCATATCTCCACTTTCTGGGACCAAACTCTATCTGCTAAGATGGCCCTCACAAAGCATGTTTATTTGAGACCTTGTCCAGAGTGGAGAGGATGAAAGCGAATGCAGCAGTCTAACCTCAACCCCAGAGGACACTTGTGGGATCAGCAGTACGTGTCGGAATGATCGTCACAAAAATGTTGGCGACGACAAAGCAGAGGGGACTCCTGATCCTATCATATGAATAAATTGAGGGTCAACAAGACATATTGGCAAATTTAACAAACGTCAATCATTCAAGAAAAGTAGCTTAGTAGTGACGTTGGATGAGGTTCATGAATCCTTCAGTCACATTTATAAATATATAAATAATCGAAATCTGCCTGCTTGAGCTGATTTGTGACTGTTTTTAATAATCATCTTACAATTCTCTAGAAATATACAAGTGAGGAGCATATTTGGCAACAGAGAAATATTAACTCTGTTCTTATAGAATCTGCTGTATGTGTTGCTGCTTTGTGTTCACTTTGAAGTTCATAAAATGTAGACCTATGTCTGTCTTTTTTAATTTCAAAACTTTTTTAATAATTCAAGACAAGGTTATTTAAAAGTACAGACTAATTGATGGGGTCATTATTGAATATTGCACTTGTACTTTTAATGAAGTGAGCCACAGATTAAGGTAATCGTAAAAAAAAAGATAAAATGAGAAGTAATGCTGTCGATCCATATTTGACTCTGAGTCAGAATGACATTTGAGATTAGTTCTGAAGAAAGTACTCACTCTTCCTTCCTCGTTGCCTAAGGGCTGCAGGAAGCTCACACACTCCGAGTAGTTGGCCCACGTTTTGTTCCAGTGTTCCACAAACACCCAGGATCCGTTGACGTCACACTTCCTGTAAGCATGTCCTGTGAACCAATGCCTTCAGGTGATTTCCAATATATGCAGCATGTTTAAAATAAAAAAAAAACAAATCACAACATGCCTACACATACTATTTACGTATGGTCAATATAATATGGGCTTCTTCACAAGAATATAAAATATGAGAAGAAAGAAATATTACATAGACATCTGCCACTTTAAGGTCATTTGATTCACCTTTGACTGCAATTACAGCACCAAAGGACATCAATTGCACTGAGGTGACCTCCATTTCATTATTCTTTACAGTTTGCATAAAATATCTGTTCCTCTGTTGAATTAGGTTGGTCATTTCAAAAGGGGTGAAAACATTAATTTCACCCTGTACATGATAAAATCATTCACTGATATTAATTTTAACATGAAAAAAAAAATTTTTTTTGGTTTGTTTTTTAATTTCATTTAATTAAAATTTTTTTATCATCATTATAAAAGAGGCTTGAAATGTGTCTGGGAGCAGCGATCTGAATTTAACCTGTGAAGCTTACTTTATGAGAGTTTGGAGGAATCAGGACCTCACGTATATAATTATATTCATACAATTTACACATTCTTTTTTTTCTGTAAATTATCTTACCAAGGACAAAATCTTCCTGTTCACTTGTTGAAAGCATATGCAAGTGATTGTCATCCTTTTGTATAATTATATTTCTTGTCAGGATTAAACTGGCTTATACAAACAGAGCTTGATTGATTTCGCCTTCATTCTTTCAGCTACACTTGTATTCAAGGTGTGTAACACCCTTCTTTCACCCTGCACTTAAAGCCCCTCTTGACTGAAACTATGTTGACATACACTTAGCTCCTTCAATAGCAAGTGAGACACACTTAAAAAAAACACCTGTATAACTATGTGTCAACAGCGAAGATGGTTCCACTTAGAGCCCACAATTTAGGTTTCTCGCCACTTTCTTTAGAGCATTTGCAACGGTATATCTATGAAAGCTGGTAAAGATAACAGTTAACCTCTGTGATTGAAGTCATAGATGTAAGATGGACAGGGAACCTTGGTCACCCGCCCGGGTAAGCCCTGAGGCCAACAGATAAGTCCATCCCAGTCCGGGGGACACGCCTCATCTGCAGAAAGAAGGAGAGGGATTCGACACGTTTCTTACCAATACCTGGTTAGGGTTTTAAATTTGAACAGGAATTACAATGTTGTCATTCTGGAATAGCGTGCGCACTCAGTTTGTTGATGCAGAAAAAAGCCAAAGTTGGCACTTATGTTTGACTCCACACCTGCGGTGGATCTCTAGACCTCTGATGAACTGGGTTTTCTGTTCACTGTCACATCCTATCTGATCCTCGATGTAGCCTCTGCTACTGGCTTCTGTGATATGTGCGTAATTGCACACATTTATCTCAGTATCCCAGAGGCACTTGGAGTTTATGCTGCGGGACGGTGATAGCTCTGAGCTGTTAACAGGTCATCAGCGGGTCCCATCACGTTTCTGCACAATCTTAGATTACACTCACTGATAGCAAAAAAAAAAAATAATAATAATAATCATGTGTTGAGCATTAGGCATTTTACTATATTGCTCCCTTTGGGTTGTGAGTCAATTCACAATCTGTTAACCTTATATGTCAACATATCAGCACAAATCCTCATAAAGTAAAAGAGATTAATATAAGAACCATTGTTTAATACCACAATAAATCCACTTCCAAGCCCAAAGCTAATAAACAGCCATATACAGGCCCTACTCTTCACGTCCTCAACAACTTGTTGCTCCCACAGCTTTTGAATAAATGTGAGGTAAAGTTAAGGAGCCACTTTGTCTGCATGTTTAGGCATCAAAGCCACATTTTATAAAGCGAAATGCAAAAAGGAAAAAAGAAAAAATAACAACAAAAACAAACAACTGTAGGTTTGTGCTTTGTCCTGTATTACATGAACTTGTACTACATGTTACAATGCAGAATGTGAGGAAAAGTCTGGTTACCTGTGAAGAAAACTCATGCCAGACTAATAATCTGCAAGCTTTTCTATCAGAGAGTAATTTTGGCTGCGAATGCTCCCAAAAAAAAAAATCTGTCTGGTGCCCTTAAACGTTAACGTTGTAAATGAACATAACACAGCAAAGCAGATAGTCCATATTGAGCTACGCTCTGTTTCCCTTCGTTCAATCAGTAGTTAGCTTATTGAAGTATGGGGTCAGAAAGGCAACAATAATCTCCAGTGTTGAAAGGCACCACGCCGCTCCAGTGTGACAAAGAAGTCTGTGACTTGTCTTTCAGTTGATGAATAACAAGAACATTCTTTCATTCAAGTGTCACATTGTTCAGCTTGATCCACAAACTAAGAGTCTGCTTCAAAGATCACCTGCTGTGCAACAGAAATTGAGAAGAAAGCAGAAATAGCATGCCATTAAAGGGAGCTTGAGTAGCCAGGAACCATAGAAATAGGATTTATATGTGCAGTGGCGGACCTGGCTTGTTCTGTGCTCTGAGCGAACCCCCCCTTCCTTTATATTATTATTATTATTGTTATTATTATTATATTCCATTACTCCTTCTAAGGCCCCATTTACGCAACAACGTTTCAAGTGAAAACACAACTTTATTTTGCATTTTCAACCAAGAAAAATGGCACATGGTCCATTTACATGAAAACACATACGATGAATTTGTATTGCTATTCCCAATGACTCTCAATTATAAAACTATAAAGTTCCAGGAGAATATGGACTGGGAGTCATGACACTCTGGAGGCTGCCATGTTTGTTATTGTTCATCTATTTGTGCATGTGCAGAAGAACAATGCACTACGGCCGTGGCACATATGCACAGTAGCAGCATTTTCAAAAAGTAGTTTTCGCCCCGGTTTTCACAATTTATTCACAAGCAGCTTGACTTGTGTTGTAATTTCTCGCATCATGTTAACCTTCTAACTTAACCTACCTGACATTGGTCTGCTTATAACATAGTAATTTTAGCAAATTTAGATGTATTAAAGCCAATAACTTGTCAATAGTGTAATTCATTTTCATAGCTTGTTCTATTATCAATGTAGCTTAACAAAAAAGCTATGAAAATATAATAATTACAGTGAATAATGTGACAATACATAAATTAGTCCACATTTCTTGAAAGTGCAATATTGTATTGCAGTTCTTGTGAAGTATGAGACGGTTGTACAATCTATTCACTGAGAATTATCACTATGAAACTCTCCCTCATTAAGTTTGTAAATGTGTTCTTCTATTCAATTACATTATTGATAAATGGTTACATATTCCATAAATTCTATTGTTATGAAATTGTTACGCTATGTGCAGGTATCACAATGTTCATCATCATTACATTACTGGTTGCTGCACCGTGGATGAATGTGCACCGTGCAGGTTTGAAGAACGAGGGTAACAAATCAACTTGTATTCATGTTATGATGATGAACACATTTTCTGTGTTGTCCTTAAGTGTTTGTGTGTAAGAATAATAGGTTTTAAAATATGTGTGCTTCCTCTTGGCCCGGGTTTTGTACCATTTAATATAAAAGTTTAGAAAGTATGAAGGGCTTTTTCATAAGGGTCACAATGACCAATAAATGCAAGCTGCTTAAGAAAATCATGACTTCTGACAGCTTTATTCCACAAGGCAAACATTTTCAGACATTCCCTGGACCGCAGGTGTTTTTTCTTCTTTTAAAGATGATTAGAAATATTGAAAATACTTTACATGTTGGAGCACAAATCCTGAAAACTTGAGAAGTCAGAAACATTTTCAAAGGCTAATTGATTTGGCATAAATACATTTTTATAACACTGATTCAGATGGGATGGATTGTGTTTGACGTTTTAATGTCTAAGAATCCTCAGTCCTTAGGCTCAAATTAAACTCACACGACCAAAAAAAAATCTATCAGTTAAGAAATGAGTGCTGTGAGCATCCTTTCATGAAGCTAAATATTCAGCAATTTTAAAGCATGATCCATCTTAGTGTTCAAAAATGAGTTAGACCTCAAATCACAGCTGGATAGTAAAAGACCTTGAGCATTTTGGCAAAACAAACAAGTTTCTAACAACAGTTTGGCTTTGTGAGAACAGAATTAATTGAAATTCCCTCCAGACTGCAGCATTTGAAGTGTCACTGATTTGAACATTGGTCCCAGCATGCAGCACTGAGTTTACTTTAAAGAGAGGGGTTTCTCTCGGTGCGTCTCTTTTGTACCTGTGATCCCTGGGTCAGTGTTGGAAAGGTTCCGGTAGCACTGCATTTTGATTTCATACAGGATGTACATCTGCTCCTGTGCAGAGAGGGGATCGTCAAACTCCATCTGTGGAGCACAACAAACAAAATCAGACCTGTGATCCCCCCTCCCCGCATTGTCTGATGAATCACCCGGGGTCTGAAGGCTCAGTCACATTTGGCACGTCTCCCCGTTTTCCCATCTGCTCAGAACCAGCCAAACCGGCTGTGAATGAGTGAACCCATGACTAAAAGAAAAAGGCAGCAATTAATTCTAATTTTGAAAGCTCGAGCTGGAGAAAAATCTGTGTGTTGAATTCTATTTTTGTGCATAGTACATGTTCTACTGGTACATTTCTGATTGGCTCCTATACCATACCATACAGTTAGAATCCATGAGTGTAATGTCACCAGCTAGTTTCCCCATCCACCTTCTACATTAGTTTAGAAAGTTAAAAATCACGGGCTACCAGAGGCAATCCTGACAGACAAATCATCAATCCAACACTAAGACATGAACAACAACACATACTCACACACACACACACACACACACACACACACACACACACACACAACTTTGGGCAATTTTGGGTCACCAATCACCTGCAAATATAAGTTTTTGAATTCTGCATATTGAATACTGCTTTGATACTGACTATCAAGGGCTTGGTGGTCAAATTCAACAATTCCGCCACTGGTGACAGATCAGGTGCAGGTCCTAAACTCAAACATTCTGATGTTCAGTGTTTTGCCCTGGGACATTTCACCATATCGACAGGGGGAGTGGATTATGCAACTATCAAAACCATCCAGAAGCTGGCCTGACCTTAATCGCTCTGACATTTTGAGGTTTTAAGCATGAGGTGTCAGAAAAGTGACCACAGCGATAACAAGCTTTCATGCATTGAGTTTTGATCCTTCGTTATTGACTCCTCCTAACACTGTGAGGTAGGATTGGATTGTTCACCCAGCTGATGAGTTGAGTTCAGGGAGTGAATCAGATTAGTTTTACCCTACTGATGATATGTTTGCAATACTAACCCCCAAACCCAACCTCTAAACAAGACAACTTCTCATTGGGACAAGAGTGAAGACCATCACACCCCTGTGTGCCCCTATCATTTAGTTTTTATAATAAACTACTTTTCTTCCTCCTGATAGCAAATTTACATAGTTGCTTGTGTGGCACACAAAGTGCCACATTTAATATTAAGAGAAGTAAGCTTTAGGCAGTAAGCATCTCATACAGTATTTTTTTCATAGCATCTAAAGTTTGCTGAACGCAGCTTGAGTAGTCATACTTTGAGCTGAATTGTAAGGACAGCAGGGCTGCAATTGTTATAACTCATTGATCATGTCATTATTGTTTTGGCTGTCAATCAAATTGTCCGACCACCATTCCCAAAAGCATTAAGATGTAGTCTATGGTCGCTAGTTAGCACAATGTAAACACACAAACCACACAGCCCAGATGGTGGAACTGAGGAAATCCAGTCAGTGAGAGTCATAATGTCTCAGTTTATTGAATCTACTTGTAATTTCACATCAAATTACATCTGGATCTCATCCAGCTGGGGTTTGACACAAGAGAATAAAGTAAACAAACTTGTATTTCAAAGAAACAAACTAAATAATTCAGAGCACTTGGAAAAAAAACTCTAAAAATAATTGTTAATGAGATTCTACTTTTTTGCGTCAGTTCAATCCGTGTTCCTTAATGTTGTAGCTACAGGGATTTTCCACATTTGTTTGTTAGGATTGAGTATATGCACATGTAATATGGAGGTATTGCCCAAAGAAAACAAAGAAAAGTACTTTTTTTGTCATGTTAATTTTTTCAAGTGGTTCAATAGTGCCACTTTGAAATTCAGCTTTGTATATATAACTGATGCTTTAATTACTTTTCACATGGAGATCTGGCACAGTGACTGATGAAACTATATGTCGATAAGACCTTTGTGACATTTCACCAGCACGGAGAACAACTGCGAGTTGTCTCATTTGCATATTTAATTAATTATAAATAAAAACAGCTCGTAAGATATTGGTGTGTTGAATGAATATATAATTGATTGTTAATTGTAATTATCTTCATCAGATCAGACTGACATGAGAGAAAAGAGGTTTTTATTTTTCTCTCAGTTTTCCCAATTATGATGTGAGTGAAAATGGACTGAGGTGTGTACAGTACAATATTATAAAGTTCACAGAGTGCATGTTTTCTTGGCGATCGAACCGTAGCGTGAAAATCTACTGTTGCATCTGCAGCTGTTGAAAATTAGGACATTGTGAGATTTTCCAGTCTGGATATCTGTGTGTAAGTCCTTGTGCGATGCAGGCGCACATTTTTTTTTTCATAGCCTTGTGTTCAGATGTGAAAGGCTCTCAGCATTCACATGAAGGTTCATCCCAGGTGAGAAGCTGGCAGAAATTGAACAGTGACCCTGAAACCGAAAAGCAGTCTTCAAGTAGAGAATACGAAACAGACCAGGAGTAACCGATTGAGACCAAGTTCATGAGTTCACAAGGTTGCACACATTAATTTTATCCTCCGATAGTACACTCTGGATACTTTGGTCTGGATCAATTGAAATATCAGAGACAAAAGAAAAAACAAAAAAAAACGACTACTGAACTTTTGTACAAAAGCAGAGCTCACATTCCTGATTACATTCTGCTCCACAGCATACCAATAGAATCTTTTCTTCCCTTCTGGCTGGAGTTAGTTGTTTGGGACTTCTTTTCTGCCATGATGCTGGATGTGGAAAATAATTCATTTTAAGTTCTGCATAATTATATATTGAAATGATTTGAGAGCAACATCGCAGACTTTGTTGTTGGTGCAGCAGTCGTCTCGTCGACTCGTCGTTGGTTCTTTGAATACATAAATCATCCAATCTACATTGGAAAGTCCAAATCTGTAAGGTTTTACATGAGTATTTGGAAATATATTCACACAGTCTGCTGTCCAGTTTACACAGCGATCGACTGAAAACTGCAAAGTTTTGGCAGTTCATTTTCAGAACAGAAACACTGAAAACAAAATTATGTAGTTTTAAAAATGGGGGCCATTAGTAGGTGCTGTATTTATATAACACAAGAACACCATACAGAGAAGAATAAATGGGAGCTCCTTTAAACTGTCTTTCTTCTCAGCATCTGAAAAAAATGTGATCCAGATGATGGTGGATTAAATGTACACGTGTGCTGTGATATTTGAAAAACTGAGCAACACAAACAGCAACTTCATTGTTATTGTCAAAATTCTTGAACATGCCCAAAAGCATTAACTATGATTATACTGCATATGTGTGCAGTATCAGCGTTTCAGAAAAGTCCAGTTGTCCCTATTTACACAGAGATTGAGCTAAAGTTCTGTTTTCATTGAAGTCGAGTAATCGAGCACCCATTTTCACTTAAAAATATCTAAATCTGTGCTTCTTCAACAAAGTGCAATTGTAGTCGACTATCATTTGAAACAAGTTTTTTTTACATACCACAGATACTGAGTGGGACAATATGATGAAGAAAGACAGTTAGAAAGAGTATGAAAGCTTCCTGTTCTCTGTTTGAATGTGTGGGTGGTTGTACTTAAAAACAAATACATAAATAAAACAAAAACACACATAGCAGCCATAAGTAAACCTTTCTGAAGCAAAAATCCAATAAACAATACAGTTTTCAGTTAATTGTTGTTTATTGAGGTTTATTTATGTCACTTTTTGGTGGAATTTCTGCCCAACACACATCGTCAGTCTTAATCCATATTTTCATGGCCAGAGCAAAGAAGTATGGGTCACTTTGCATCGGATTCTATTCATATTCTAAAATTAATTCAAGTTTTTACTACTTTTTTAAAAAGCTTTTTGAAGCTTTTCAAAAATTTGAAGGAAATTGCATTCATACACATACCAAAATTCAGATTTTTTTTTTTTTTTTCAAATGAGCATTTTCTGTTGCTGCCCAAAATATTTTTCATAGCCTTCAATATCAAATAAGAACTGCTCAAACCATAGAGGTATTCAGATCAATAATTTCTTTTAAAACTATCTTCTATAACTTCATGAACTGAATTTAACTGACTGGTTTTTCCAAGTTTGTAACTAAGCAAATCATATCCTTTTTTGTTTTTTATTCCTGTGTTGTTTCGTTGTGCAACACAGTGTTTCATACATGTAAGGTTCATTAATTGATTTTTATTGTAATGTATGATTTGAATTGTTAATTGTATATTGGTAAAGTTTTAGAAATATCCATTCAAAGTTTGTAAGGAGGGGTAAGATCTCTACATACGGTAGATATCAAAAAGACTGTGTACGTTGTTTTTGATTTTGATTAAATATGTAAGATTTATTCCAGGTGTTTTTATGTTGTTTCAGTAGAAAATATAGCGAAAATGGCTTTATTCCAGGTGTTTTTATGTTGTTTCAGTAGAAAATATAGCGAAAATGGCTTTAAAATGTGTAGAACAGAACGTTCAGCTGAAATAGTTTTTTTTCCTGTTGCCGTCCATATTATGAATAAACTTTGAC
>OMNM01026429.1:1405-35849 GCA_900302745.1 Parablennius parvicornis | reverse complement strand
TGATGTGATTACTGAACCCTGGCTCTGAGCCATTTTGCTTCACAGAGCAATATCCGCCAAACACACACACACACACACACACATACGCGTACACGTACACGTACATGCACACACAACCTCACACGCAAAATTACACAACACAGGCACGCATCTTAGAAATGGATGCTAAACAAAAATACAACTTAAAAATAAGATTGATGCATTCATTTGTTTTTTTGTTTTTTTCATCTTTCACCTGGATTTTTATATGTACCTTCATTTCCAGGGAACAACCATTTGTATCTGACACACTTCAGTCATAAGTAGGTAGGGTGCAAAGACTAGTGCATCTTAAACTCATTATATCACATGAAAGGAAAAATAAATCACAAATTGTTGACCAGGTAGGGAGTTCAATGACAACTGCCGCTGCAAATGCAGCATGAGTGACCAGTCTCTGATGAGCAGTGGTTTGAAGGTGAAACTCAGCTTTATTATTATAACTAGGATCTTTTTCTATCTTGTGCAGAACTGATCTGACCCAGGGAGAGTTGGTGGAGCACCTCATCGCAGACTTAGTGTAGCAATACCTTCTCCTGTATCAATAATCATCAGTTGCGAAAGCAAGCACAACAACTGCAATTGCTCCGAGGCACATACATATTTATGGTATGATTGTATTGCAGTCCAGACAATGTCATACTTGTCAGACCTAGGAGGCAAAACAAAGCCACATGACACAGCTTAGGGAGATGACAAAGATTCTGTTACTCTGTTTGCATGTCTGGGATTGGCAATAAAGCAAAAAGGAAAGACCTGATTATGCCAACACTTACAATAAAGCACCTTTACTCCCTCTCTGCATTTGATCTCATAATCAGTGAGCTTGTAATTAGTTGTGCCCCCTAACCCTTCAAAATCCATGACACTGAACACGAACTTGCCAGCAGCCAATCTTCTTGAGGTTTTGTACAGCTTGCAAGTTTGAGCTTTCGTTTCAGTCTACTGTGTACCCGAGCATCTCAATTCTCTGCAGTATATATCATGAATATTACCACTTTGTGAAAGGAAAGTCTTTTTTATGTGAAAATTAAAAATTAAAAAAAAGCTCAAAATGTCCACTATGCGGTTATTAGAGCAAATTGTCCCCTAAATCAGTTAAAATGTATGGACAATGTTCATAGCCACAATTTGTCTGTACAACCAGTTGACAAGTATGTGTATACAGTATTAAGTAAAGCTAAATTGACCTCAGTTGCACAATTGCCCTTTCTCCATCATGTCCATAGTGATTTTTTTTGGGAGGGAAGCTGCACACTGGTCAGGGCCATGTGTGAATGATACTTCTATTAGGGGGATTAGACTGATCTACTTACAGACCCCCCTCTGTGGCAGTTGCCCCAAGTTGCCTTCATTTGCCGCGTTGAGTAAATTCCTCCCGTGCTGTGTACACCCCGATTAGGGACTGTGGGACTTAGCCACCAACATCATCAGCCATCATGTCAAGCAATCCTGACAATTTCGTTATGTTGTGTATGGTTCCTAGTAAAAGGAAGTAATTAGAATGCAAAAAACCCACGAAAAAACATGTATTCAAATGATGACTGAGGCCACACAGAGTGAATTGAAGACTAGATATGTTAAATACCATATTGGCATGTGGGTTTCTTCAAAAAACGCATGGTGGAAACATTGCTGTGAAATGAAAGGGTGAGACAGTCGATCAGTTAAGCACAAGGCCCCTGCCATATTAGACGTGTGTGGGGTTGCATATAGAAGTATTTGCGTTCGCTTTGTGGCGTCAAGTTAGCGACACTGTCATTTGGGGAATTTGGGGAGCGTTTGGCAGATGGATTGAGAAAGATTAGCTGTAGCAGCTGCGTTTGGGACAGAATCACCGATTAGGAGCTCTAATGTGCAGACCTGGCTCCTTCTTTTCACTCCAGATTTGGGCAGCAACACCTTCCTATCACTCAGTCAGGGAGCGTCAACACTTCAGCCTTCATCCCTTCCTCTCCCTGTTCCCTCCCCCCCTCCCCATCTTCTTTCCTTTTTTAAACAGGTTTGTTTTGTTGTGGTGCCCTTCCTATTTGCGTCAAACAACTTAGTTTTTTGCACTGCCTATTTGTTAACGAGATTTATTAATGATTCTATGTAACATTTGATCAGAGGTGTTTCACGCCATGATGGGCAAAGGCATTGTGGACATAGTTAACTTGCCAAATTTAGACTAGGTATACTGAGGGTGGGTATTTGCAAATGTCTGCGTGCATGCCTGCGCGTGTGCATGCATGTGAGTGTGAGAGAGTACCTGTTTTTGTGTGTTTGCGTGTGCATAAGTGAGAGGAGAGAGATTAACCCCATGCTATCCCCAATCCCTGGTTATGAGTTTACAGCGTCTGTCTGGCCATCTCACTGTTTAAATAACAATCTAATTAATCCTGTCTTTATTAGTTTCGGTGAACTGGGGAGGCAGGCTGGGAGGGCATGAGGGAGAACTGGGAATGCTGGCAGAAAATACTGTGGAAGGAGGGGGAGGCAACCAAGTGCATGAGCAGGGATTTGAGAGGAATTTAATGGTAGAGACTTAGGCCCTGTGAATGGGAATAGGGATGTGAAGAGGCAGGAGAGAAATTGAAGGGTTATAACAAAACACAGGAGGAGAGATTGAGGGACAAACGGAGAAAAGTGGTCATGGGGAAAAGTAATGGACCATTTCAATTCTATTCATCTAGTTTAAAAGAAAAGACTTTAAAGTTGTGGGTGGTATCTGGATGTACTGGAGTTCAACCCTGTCAACAAGATACCAACATTTAAGGATTTAAGAAAGACTTACCACCACCATCTCTTATCACAAGCTAACTACTGCCCCCTACTGTCATGAAGGAGAAAAGAAAATACAGTCTTGATTCACAGACTACTGTAGCGCTTCCCAACAGATGTTCACCTTGTTGCGCTGTGAATTGGGTAATGCTTATACGACCTTTAATTAAGAGACTGTGCTAATCTCCAGAATCATTGGAGCTGAGGGTAAATGTATTAGATCTCCCTGTTTGTTACTTCATCATTAATTACCTCAACTCACCTGCCACTGAGCGATGATATACTGTCAAGGTGTTTCTAAATGTACTGTGTCTGTGTGTTTCTCTGCATTTCCAGACTGTTTGTGAGGAAGTGCAGTGCCTGTCTGCAGGTCATCGGACGCTCTGAGCTGATAATGCGCGTGTTAGGCCAGGTGTACCACCTGGGATGCTTCAGCTGCTGTGAGTGTGAACGCAGACTGCAGAGAGGTGATGAGTTTGTGCTGAAAGAAGGCCAGCTGCTCTGTCGAATGGATTATGAAAAAGAGAGGGAAATGCTGGCTGCTATTAGTCCAACACCAACTGAATCAGGTAAAGTTGCTTTATTATGAGTGTGTTCTGTCCCAAAATGTATTTCGGCTTTTTTGACATGCCAGACATCAGCAGGTCCAAATCACATTCATGATATCACATCTTTTAATGTAAAGTGAATCCCATCTTTAACAAAATCTATAAAGATGTAATTACTTCTTCAGTTTTTGAATTAAAGATTGGTATATCATAGTAAATATCAAAATAGGGCTAGAATGGATTTTGATGTATGATGTTCAGAGATGCTCCCTACTTTAACTATATGACAGTTATCACCATATCAGAACCAAAGCCTCCAGTAAAAACAAATAACTTGGCACTGAACCTCCTTATAACTGTTCTAGTTTGTTAAGATATTCACCAACTACCAAAAGCAAGTGCATACCCTCAAAGGTGGTTGCAATTGTTTCATATTTTGCTTTCTGTGATTTAGTGAAAAGTGAGGATGAGGATGGTGGTGGAGGCTCTGGCAGTGGGAAAGGTGGTGATGAGAGCAAGGAGCACAAGCGCTCAAAAAGACCACGCACTATCTTGACCACACAGCAACGACGTGCATTCAAGGCCTCCTTTGAAGTGTCAGCAAAGCCCTGCCGCAAGGTGGGTGGATTCGCTTGTCTTATCAGTAGAAATGTGTGCCACAAAGTACTCCTTTCAGACTCCATTGTGTTTGGCTCTAGGTGTCAGTCTGCACTGCAGTTGATCAAGTTATGTTTGACCTTGCCAACTATGTACTTTAAAAATTATCTAAAAAATGTCTCACTTGCAGGTGAGAGAGACACTGGCTGCTGAGACTGGGCTGACTGTGCGTGTCGTACAGGTGTGGTTTCAAAACCAGAGAGCCAAGGTTAGCTTTTACACATTTTCTGAAGACTCTTTTTGTTTACTTTCCAAGCACCAGCACAAAGGGTTAAAATTATGAAGTTATTGTGTGCCTCAGATGAAAAAGATAGCTCGCAGACAGCAGCAACAGCAGCAGCAGCAACAAGAACAAGAACAACTCGGGGGGACCAGGAGAGGACCGAGCAGAGGGGGTCGCCAAAGCAACGATGACAGCGAGGGTAAAGAAACAGTGTTGGAGAAAACAAAAAGACAGGAAATTAATTGCAGGCTGGCATGACTAAAATTTTTTTTACCCTTACACAGATGGATCTAGTACCCATGGCATGGATGGGATGCTGGGATATCCCTCTCTACCACGTCAACAGCTACTCTCTTTGGACCCAAACATCTATGGTGGAGAAGCATTTCGACACGGGCTAACACCCCCACAGCTGAGTAATGAGCAGCTTCACCCATATGGTAAGACAAGATGTAAAACCAACAAATTTAAAATGGGGAATCTCCCAAACAATCCACTTTTTTTGGTCATTATCTTGAATTTTGTTTTTTGGTCTTTCTTATTTTTATTATTGGAACGATCTCAGCACAATTCCGGTGTCCACCTTCTTATTCACTTTCACTGCAGACTCGGAAACAGTGTTTCACGATCTGGACAGCGATGGAAGCCTCGGACACCTTGGCGACTGCCTCTTAGCAGCGGGGGAGGGCGGGCTCCTGGCAGGACGAGTGGGAAACCCCATTGATCGCCTCTACTCCATGCAGAACTCCTACTTCACCTCCTGACCCCTATAAACTGTCACCCTTCCCCCCACCCCCTCCCGTTTCACCTTTCACCTCAGAGATGCAGCTAATGGAGTCTGTCCATCAACATGCTTGTGGGACCATTCTCCTTGATACACTGTATGCCCCAACACACTTCTGAGCTTTTATCACAGGCTAACATTGCCATAAGTCAGATACAGTCTTAAAGTCACTTTGCAGCAGACTGGCATAATGTTGTCACATCCTTCATCAGTAAGATCACATGCTGGAAATACAAACACTGTAAATGTCCAACATAAAAGATCTCTCTTTGTATTAATGTACCACATGACATGCCCCCACCCCCACCTCCCCCCAAATAGATTGAGACCCTTATTATAGCTTTCAATATCTAAAAGATCATTAATTACCTACAATAACTACTGGTTGCTAAAACTGAATTCATCAATCAAATTACACATTTGTAATTACAAGTCTTGGCAGGTCATATGAGCAGCTGAGGGTCTAAGATAAATTAATATGTTGCGTAACCTCTTTTGAGTTGCCAAGATTAGTGCTTATTGTGCGAGAATGACTGCAATGTATACAATACTGTATATTGATTGGAGTACAAATGCTCTCAGGTTAGTGTGTGTGTTTATGTAACCTGAGCCACAACTCAGGATATTGTGCTGAATATGATCATTTAACTTGCCCAGTGATTTCAAGAAAAAAAAAAAAGACTGTAAAAGAAAAGAAACTATTGGTGTAAAATGGTAATTTCACACAACATTGTTAGTTTTTGATAATGCATGACAGATATATGATGGACCAAATAATACAGTTTTTTAAAGCATTTAAACAGTAAATAAAGGTACAGGGTCATTTGAGAAGCCTTATGCGAAAACAGGGTTGTATAAGTGATTATTGCTTTAGCTTTGTCTTCTTTTTTTATAATGTATTTACTGGAAAACAGAGCAGTAAACTACACACCATAAATCTATCTTATCAAGCCCCAAATTAGGACGTGGGTACATGATGAAGTACTTCAAATCCAAGTGTGAGTATGACTGTTTAATTGTTGTAGTCACTTTCTGTAATAATTTTCTTCTTGAAAAGATTATATTAAATGCTGTTAGGTAGATTCTTTGTACCTTCTTCTGTGATCATCCACCAGTATTTAAACTGTAGCATGAGATTTATGTGCCACGACATAGGTCTAAATAAATAGTCTCCCAATTTAAGTTGGATACCAAGTGTTGCTTAAAGCATCGGGATCAGACTCACGATGTGGTGCAGAGTAAAAATAGGATTAGTGATACTTGTTTCATTTAGATGCCAGTGATTGACTACAGCCTGTGACTTTAATTTGACATTATGTTTGACTCTGATAACCGACTCAGTGTTTTTACAGTGATGTTATTGTGAATGTAACTTATTTGTGTGGTATTAGACGAGTTCCTCTCTTACTTTTTGTTCAGTGACTGCTAGGTGATGTGCTTTGAATGTAATGTTGCCGTATCTTCAATACAATCTGCGGTTTCATCTTTGAAGTACACTTGACTTATTTGTCCTAAAAACAATAAATGGCAGAACACAGATCCACTTGCTCATCTAGTGTGACCTAACTGAGAAACTCAAAAGAAAGGAATCCGTTTCTTCAGAATTACTCCCCTCTAAGCTTTAATAATTGAACCAGAAAATGCCTGTTCCAGTAGGTGGTCACAGTGTTCATAACTCATCAGCCTCCCTGTTTCTTTCTATGGACCTGCTGATTAGAGGTAGACAACCTCCTCCCTGTGCTATTCTTCCCAGACTCCCACCTTCTCAGTCACTGACTAGTCGACTGGGTTTCCGGGGGAGCAATACCTTTCAGCTTAATATTTGACTCTGACACAGAGCTGACGAGGGCAAGGGTTGAGAGATAGACATAAGCAACAAAAAAAAAAAAAAAAAAAAAAAAAAAAAAAAAAAAAAAAAAACATAGGACCACACTAGAAGAGTAATGGGAATCAAATGTCAAGTTTAATTACATAGTTCAATTTTGAAAAACAAGCACACATTAATATAGCTTATCCTCAAGTTCGAACCAGAATGGGATGGGGAGTGGAAAAATTAGTCAAAAAATAAATATTCCTACACTATCCATCCAACCTGCAGTGTTGATGAGTTTATTAAATAATGTTGTATTCAAAAGTCCACAGAGATAATAATCCTAAATCACAAAACACACAGTAACAATTCTGGGACAAGCTGTTTGACTTGTGATGACGTGAAGAAAGTTGTAATCCGGTGACAGATGGAAAATACTATGATGGCTGAGGTACTGGATTTGTAGCTGGAAAAGAAAGGAAAGTGGTGACCTCATGAATATTCAAGTCACAGAATCAACCCTTTATTCAGCAAGTTACCACATTTGGTAACATTAGTGTCTGTGTTTTCTTCTAAATTAAACTATTTTATACTGACGACACAAATTCTAGAACAATAGCAAAAACATTTGTGCTAAATATTGATAGGTAGTATTTTTGTAGTAATTATTTCATTAGAATAAGTGTTTGGCTCCATTGCTTTAATGGTATATTCTATTCCCTGTTAGTTTAACTCATTGAACCAATTCTCTTTAAAAAGAAAAAAGAAAATTGTGCTTGAATGTGAGCAGTGTACACAGCAAACTAATGTGAATGGTACACTATATATATATATAATTTTTTTTTTAAACACAACTAATCCAGTTAGTAATTTTTAGTATAGGTTTTTTTTGTAACTCAAACATTGTATTGCAGGACAGAATTACTCAATTGACTTACTTAGGCCTTTAGCTCCTCCTGAAGCATTAGCCATCAATGTTTTCTTCCCTCCATCAGATGGAGGGAAGAAATTGAGATGAAGAAGTACTCAGTAACAGACAGAAAATCTCAGAAGATCTTAAACCTATTTACATTATGTTTCTTTTGACCAGAAATGGTGAAACACGTGATCTTGGTCAGTTTTACATTTGCTAGAAATTGAAATATGCATCTTTATACTGAAGTCTTGAAGAACAGAATAATAATCCAATTTCAAGTTCAGGTTGAAATGTAAATTATTCACATATTTTAATTAGTGTTTTATTGGGTTTAATCCTATATACCCTCTATATTAGTATTTATCATCCTGTGAAAAGGTGATTCCACATTAGATCCATTTGACATATGTACACATTTTAAATGATCATACTTCTTTGCAGACATTGACAAGATGCTAATTGTGTTACTGAATAATTTGAGATGCATAAATAATTGTGATTTGGGAAAGAATGAACTTTCTTCAACAGATAATGTAGAGACACCTTACTTCTACCGTATATTCATGTCCCACATGTGTAGATCCCGTTTAACTGTTTACATGTGACCTTGAGATGTTTGTAACCAACTGCAAAAGATACTCACCAACTCCACTGAGGTCCACAGTTTCAGCACAGGCCAGAAAACGAGCTACATGTGGTGAGCATGAGGTAGGTTTGTCCTGGTTTTCTCTCAAGCAGCTTTCAAACTCTACAAACTCATTGGAACAGTCCTGTCTGATCTTCTGGATCACTGGACTGGAACACATGAGAGGGATTCTTCAAAAGTCGAGCATAAAACAATGTTCAACGTTCAATTTGCCAAATAATGTTCCTTACTGTGATGATGTACACTGTGCTACCTTCATCTTCAGCTCATGGCACTGGTGCTGCCATGTACCAGGGTTGGAGGCCACACATGACCCATATTCCTCCATTTCTTTATGACAATATTTTGTCGTAATGTCCATGGCAGCCTGCCTGGAAGATAACAGAGGAGCAGATTTGATGCATGCAGCTTCAACCTCGTTAAGTTTGCTATAACTTTCGTGTGGTGCATTGTTGTAACTTGAATATAGTAAAGGACACACTTCGGCATGCAACCTGACTTCTAGATCAATCGTCTTCATCCCTACCTATTGAAGTAAAATATATAATAAAAGTTTGAGAACATGATTTAAATTGCTTACATTTTGCAGTTTGGTCGCTCTTTTATGTTATATGAGGAAGGTTACAGCGCTACAATGTTACAGCATGTGAGTTCATGTCCGGATGGCTTCTACAGCATGCACACCCACTCCTATCTGATTGGATTCAAAGGAACCATTGAGAAATGGCTCCTTTATCTTATTGGCCCAAGCTTATGCCTGTCAACGTTTGTTCACGCCCTTAAAATGACGGATATTTTATTAAAGGGACAGTAGCCATAATCTCGACATTAACTCGATTTACCGCAAATTTAGGCAGTAAACAATAAACACTGTGAATACTATTTCAATAGAAGTTTTCTTTTATTCGTAGCGTAGGTTGTATGTGGTCCTAATACAAATGTTCCATGTGTGGGGTATGATAAAATGTTATTACATTCACATCATATTCCGTTCAATCACGTAGTGCCAGATTGAGCATCACGTGTCTTTGCGTGCTGACGTACGCGGAAGCGATGGTGAGAAGAGAAGGAGCGATTGACGGCAGACTCGCGCACCGCTCCGTGTGTTGAATTGTTTAGTAACGGGCTACAGCACGACGGGGTGGCGGTTGATGACCGAGGGGGCCCGAGGGGTGAGAAGAGTGTGATGAACGACGCCAAGAAAGACGGGAGTGCGGCTGCAGACGGAATCCGGGGACCGGGAGAGCTACAAATGGCCCCCTCCGTGAACCACAACCAGCATGACAGCGGCAACGGCGACGAGCTGGTGAGCTCGGTGACACTGTACAGGCGAAGACCCCGGCTGCTGCACGGCACCGTGCTCCCGTTCCTGGCGGTTCTCTACCCGGGCTGGCTGTACGTGTGGTTAGGAGTGTACGGCGCCTCAGAGTATCCGGAGGCAGGCCTCCTGGCATTAGCCGCTATCGGGATCGCGCACGTTCTCACAGCACTTTCTGGTTATTGGTCCGTGCACGCGCACTGCTGGCTCACCTGTTCCAAGGTAAACACGAGTTTTAGCAATAATTCTACGACAGTCTTCGCGCACCCACAGAGATCACACATTGTTTGCCAATCCAGTTGAAACCGAGGCTGAATGTGCAATAACACGCATGGATTTAAGGGCGAAGTCATCACAGTCTGTCAGGACCTCAGTGAAACTTCCAAGTTTATATTACACAAGCAAACAGGGTTTTTGAATGTGAAATGGTTTGATCATCTTTTCTCAAACATTGTACGTATTGGAACACAATTTTGGTGTTATAGTAATTTTTCTTCATTTCAGTTATTCAATTTTGTCTTTTTATAAGACCCACTTCACAATATTGATCTAAATAACTGTGTTTAAGTGTAATTTTATTTAGTTCCATCAATATTATGCGTGTTTCGATTTGTCGTCTGGAATTTTTTTTTTTTAAGAGGGGCTAAAAATTTGAGTTTCTCCACGATCAACAAAGATTTCATTTATTCATTCTAGTTGTTCCTGACTTCTTCATGCCCATTAGTCAGACCAACAAGTAAGCTGTGTGACTCTTCCTTGTGGGTTCTTAGGTGATGGTGCAGTCACAGAATAAAAATGTAATAAATGCACATGATGAAAAACCAGACAAAAGTAGTTTCAGAGTGATGTACTTGACATCTATTGCTCGGTTTGACTTGTATCATAAACTACTGTACATTATTTTAGTCATTTTTAATGTGTACATCTCTTGTTTGACATTAGACTCATGAAGTATTTTTTCAGCGTCCTCCTGAAATAATTTTTATGTGTATGTTGTGGCATGCTTTGTGTGAAAGAGACAAAGTTCCAGTGACTCAGAACTGTGACATAAATAACCCGGACCTGACGAAGTGTGTGAATTTGTCACCTGTTTGTACAGGAACCCAACCCAAAAAAAGCTACGCTGGCAAAGGTCATACCTACCCCCAACAACGGTTCTGCTGAGCTTGTGGCACTACAACGGGACCAGGTCAGTTCAAATAGTGACAGTTTGGGTTCAGTAAGTTTGTTCATTTGAAAAAAATGTCCCAGAGCTGACTTCTTATTTCTTGTTTGTTTTCTGTTTTGCATATTTTTCACTTGGTGAAATAGCACAAGAGCTTAATATTGAGAACATTTTGGTTTCCCTCAAAATGATAAGTGAGAATAAAGAAATTACATTGCTCTTTTGCTCCATGAATATATACATATTAAATTATTTTTTTGTGTGTGTGTTTCTTATTTTGAACAACAGGATGACAACGGCGAGGAGATATTGTCCTTTGAGTTTCAAAAAATTCGCTACACCTTTGATGGCAAAGAGAAGAAATGTTTCCTTCCGGTTGCATTTCCCATCAACAATCCAATGGGCTACTTTCAATCCTGGCGTGGCTACCAGGAGGAGACTGAGCTCCGAGCTGCAGAGAAGCGCTACGGCACCAATCGTGCCGAGATGATGGTGCCAGATTTCCTGGAGCTCTTCAAAGAGAGGGCCACTGCTCCTTTTTTTGTTTTCCAGGTATGTATTTGTGTACGTTTTTATTCTGTTGGGTTTTACTATGAATACCGTGACATATTACAAATTTAAGATCATTTTCTCTGCACCATCCACCAGGTGTTTTGTGTTGGGCTCTGGTGTCTAGATGAGTACTGGTACTACAGTGTTTTCACCCTGTTCATGCTGGTGGCTTTTGAAGCCTCTTTGGTTCAGCAACAAATGAGGAATATGTCTGAGATCCGTCGCATGGGAAACAAGCCGTACATGATTCAGGTAGGCTTGAACAACTTGTGAGTTTTTGTTTTTATTTTACTTTAGGTTTTGTAAATTCATTTAAACATTACAAAACATGTCGCTTCACAGTACAAAGATTCTGTATCTGAAATATTCACAGATGAGCCTTTTGATTGCTCCATATTGATACAAGTCTCAACAGAAGACTGCTGTGAAGTTGACTTATTTGAGTCTACTTGTCTAAAATATGAACCAGCAACAGAGTCTTTACAGATGTCATAGAATGAATATAGTGTGTGGTAGTTTCCAACTTGTATTGTTTGTCATATGAGTTCTCACCTCTCTTGATCAGAGGATTGGAATGATTTTATTCGTGTTGTATCCATGTGTTTAAACTAAATAGTGTGGTGTGCAATCTGTCACAGGTATATCGCAACAGAAAATGGAGACCCATTTCTAGCGACGAGCTTGTCCCGGGCGATATTGTCTCAATAGGTCAGTATGCACTCAATGTTTTTTCAAACTTATAATTACTAACATTCATTTAGCTGTATTTAAGTCGAGTACCATTTACTTCCCAGGACGTTCACCCCAGGACAACTTGGTACCATGTGATGTGCTGCTGCTCAGGGGAAGGTGCATTGTGGATGAGGCCATGCTGACAGGAGAGTCTGTGCCCCAAATGAAGGTTAATAACTGAGAGTATTTCCTACATTTCAATGTGTTGTATGCATTGACTAGTGATTTTTACTGGTACACCTGTAAAATATAACTGTTGCTTATGATTATCAAAGGTTTTAATTGAATTGCAGCGTGGTGCCCAACCCTAAACCCTGTGGGTTCCTGTCCTGTCCTGCATGTTTAAAATGTCTCGAGGTGTTAAACACAACTGATTCCAATCATGGCGACAACATATTCAAGAGATTCAGGTGTATTGCATGCATTGGGACATCAAAGACATGCAGGACAGCGTCCCTCCTGATTCAAAACTGGGCTTTCATGTACTGAAGTAAATGTGTAATTTTAGAGACTTTAGTTTGCAGTGGCAGTAAACCAAAATGTATTCTGTTTGTGAAAAGCATACAATATTTGTGGCCACTTGGTGACATAGATAAAAGGGGCAAAAAAACTGTAAACATTTGTCAGGATAAAGAGTTTAATATCATACATACAATAAATCCATAAGCAAATGATTACATTTCCAAACAGTGTGACAGATGATCATAAACATAACTGAAATTATTTCCTTTTTTTGCTGATCAACCTGTTTAGATTGTGCAACTGTACCTAATGAAGTTGCCTGTGTGTATTATTTACACCGTCTCAGACATGAACAATAGAAAATGGTCTCGAGTTCCATGGTTTTATTGTATTGACCCATTCCCATCACGTGACCATCTTTCCATGTAACTGTAATCCTAACTGTGCCCATTAGAGTTTAATTAGATTTCTATCAGATCATGAGCGAAAGCTAAGTGCTGACGATATGTGCTGTGCAGGAGCCGGTGGAGGACCTGGACCCAGAGCAAATCCTGGATCTCCAGACAGACTCTCGTCTCCACATCATCTCAGGTGGAACAAAAGTGGTTCAGCATAGCCCCCCGTTAAAGGCCACTGCTGGGCTCAAGCGTAAGTATTAATGTCCTGTCATCCATTAGCAAACAGTGTTTATGATGTACAGTCAGTACTTCTGGTGGTGTGTCTGTTGGCCATATTTTCAAAGTGAGGTTCATGCTCTTAAATCCTTTATTTTTGTGTGCAGCTGTCGACAATGGCTGTGTGGCTTACGTGCTGAGAACAGGATTCTACACCTCTCAGGTGAGGATTTTGCTCCGTCCATCTTTATTATTAAGCTTTTATTTTGTTATCCACTCATGTTGACTCCAGTATTGAGAATGTCTTGAAAGTCATGTTGATTTCTGGAAGTGGAATAAATCTGTCGTCAAACGTGCTTTTTAGGGTAAACTATTAAGGACCATTCTCTTCGGTGTGAAGAGAGTGACTGCAAACAACCTGGAGACATTCATCTTCATCCTCTTCCTCCTTGTTTTTGCCATTGCTGCTGCTGTTTATGTGTGGGTAGAAGGTGAGAAAAAGTTTGTTAGAATAGTGTACAGTTCTTTTTATGCACTTTTATAACCGTGTGTAAGAAATAGAATCTTCTATGTCTTCTTAGTGTTTTATGGTTTTGTGTCACCGCTTCAGGGACCAAGGACGTCAGCAGGAACCGCTACAAGCTGTTTCTGGAGTGCACACTTATTCTCACCTCTGTGGTTCCACCAGAACTCCCCATAGAGCTTTCTCTGGCAGTGAACACATCTCTTATTGCACTGGCAAAACTATGTAAGTCTGTGTTTGTGAATTTGTCTTGTTTTTTTGGTTTTTGCTTTATATGAGATAGCTTACTGTTGCATTTCATTTGACTGTCCTTTTATGCTTCTGCTCAGATGTATTCTGCACAGAGCCCTTCAGGATACCATTTGCTGGAAAAGTGGAGGTTTGCTGTTTTGACAAAACGGGAACATTGACCAGTGACAGTCTGGTGGTGCGGGGAGTAGCAGGACTCAGGTAACCATCGTCAACACGTAAAACATTTTGCTTTGGGGTTTTTTTTTGGTATAATTATTACATCACTTGTCCTAATTTCATGTAAAATAAATTTTCCTTGATTTCCATAATCATACAATCAATTAAATACAGAATTGTGAGTTATCATGGAGATAACTGTGGTTGAGTCCCTATCTGTGTGTCAGTGACATTGAATGACATTTTCTTGATGTGAATTGTATTGACTGATTTTGTTTATGGTAGGGAGGGAAAGGAGGTGATGCCTGTATCTGAAATACCAGTGCAAACGCATCGAGTGGTGGCTACCTGTCACTCTCTGGTCACTCTGGATGATGGACAGCTGGTTGGAGATCCTCTTGAAAAAGCAATGCTGACTGCTGCTGACTGGACACTTACAAAAGGTATGGGCAAAATGTCCAGTTTACTGTAATATTTTTGTGTGTGTATGAAAACATGTATGTTCGTCTTGAACATACAATCATGTATCCCTCTTAATCTTAATTTGTATTTTTTAAAATGAGTTTTCAGATTTGGCCAGACCCATTTTGAAGCAATGCCCAAATCAATTTAATTCCAACAATAAGTGTTAGTATTAGAGTGCATTTGTTTTTGATAACATGCATGCTTGAAAGTGTGTGCCTCCACTCACTCTTGTCTTTTCTGAGCAGATGAAAAGGTGTTTGCACGTGGCATTAAAACCCAGGGGCTTAAGATCCACCAGCGTTTCCACTTTGCCAGCGCTCTAAAGAGAATGTCCGTCCTGGCTTCATATGAGAAAATGGGATCTACAGAGCTCTGCTACGTCTCAACTGTTAAGGGTGCACCAGAGACACTCAGAGGGATGGTATGTTATATTGCAACTATCTGATTTATATTCTAATTGGATTATATATATGTATTATAATAGGGCTGTTATTGTAGTTTTCAGAATGCCCTGCAAGTTATGATGAAGTTCACAAGGAAATGTCACGCGAAGGCGCTCGAGTCCTGGCCTTAGGCTACAAAGAGATGGGACACCTCAGTCATCAGCAGGTTCTGACAATTTTTTTTTTTTTTCCTCCAAAATTGTAATGCGATTTTTCCAAAAATTTATTTTTGTAGGAATTGTACCGATGTTTTGGTTTTTTTAACACGAAGGTCCGAGAGATGAGTCGAGATGCCCTGGAGTGTGACCTGCATTTCGCTGGCTTCATGGTTGTGTCGTGTCCCCTCAAGAGTGACAGCAAGGCTGTTATCCGAGAAATCCAAGAAGCATCTCATCATGTAAAATAAACTGATCACACAAAGCTGTGAACATGTACTGACACAGCATGAATTATCGATAGGTAATTTTTTTTCTTTTTCTTTCTGCATTTAGGTGGTGATGATTACAGGCGATAACCCTCTGACAGCGTGTCACGTAGCAAGAGAGCTCCATTTCATCCAGAAAGAGCACACACTCGTATTGCAACATTGCCATGAGCAGGGTAAGTTTGAGTTTCATTGTTTAATATTACTTCACTCGAGGGTTGCATTTGGTGCAGAATTATATGCAAGGTTTTGTTTTGACAGGTCAATGGCAATGGGAATCTATTGACGGCAGCGTGTGCATACCACTGCCCCCACCGTCTGTTTCTTCGTTTGTGCGACAGTTCGACTTGTGTGTAACAGGAGAAGGACTGGCTAGACTAAGCTGCGACCCTCGCCTACTTCACAGTCTTTTGCCTCATATACAAGTGTTTGCCCGTGTCAGTCCAAAACAAAAGGTAAGTCCTTAAACAGCTGCTTTATCTACTCCTTGAAGGATTGGCCATCTCTAAAACATTGTGTTAGAAACACACTTTTTTGTCTGAGTCCCTTATAGTGTGTCTAAAGAAATGCTTTATGAAATAATGTTGAGGTTTTAAAACGGTTATCGTACATTGCAGAAAATCTCAGCCGTCTCAAATATATCAGTGTTTGATATGAGGTGCTGTAAGGTGTTTTTTTTTCAAGAAGTAAAAGTTATTTTGTCTTCAATAACACGGGAGAGTCACTTCAGCAGATGGTAATCTCACAGGCTTACAAAAACAATCCAGCCAAGAGAGATGCATTCTAGCTTAGATACCACTCATTTCGGTTGACAGGTAATTGAAGCCAACTTGCATAGATTGCTGTGGGGACTGTTAATGTGCACTTTGGAAAACACAAACAATCTGTGCAATTTTATGTGACAGATTGGTAGTATTTTCTGTAACTTTTTTTCCTCATTAATTTGCTGTATTTAAGGAGTTTGTCATCACGAGTTTAAAGGGGATGGGCTATGTGACACTGATGTGTGGTGACGGCACCAATGACGTGGGAGCTCTCAAACATGCACACATAGGTAAAATTCACCACCGATACCTCTGAAAACACAAATCCTTACTCGACAACAGTGTTGGAAGGATTACGATTTTGTTTTTCCCCAGGTGTTGCTCTGCTAGCCAATGCCCCGGAGCGCCTGCCTGAAAAAAAGAAACGGAGAGAAAAGGAGGCATCCGCTTCAGAATCGAGACCTTTACCACCTGTCAGTTCAGGAGCCAAACTCAGCTCCAGGGCAGCAAAACAGAGGATGATGGCTCAGAGAGAAGAGCAGCTTGCTGCACAAAAGGTGTCTGTTTTGTGATTTGCTGAAAGTACCCACGCTTAAATTTTAAAACTAATTCATGCTTTTAAATCTACTGGATGTACGCTGCCAGCCTGCAGGTCCCATTTGACGATTCTGTCTACTTATCTACTCATGAATAGTTAAAAAAACAAAAAAAAAAAAAGAAATTGGTTTATTCTTTATTGAAATACAAGTTTTGTGCTCAACTAAATAAACTGTCTATTTTCTGTAACAGGAGAGGATCAACCAAGTCTTACGGGAACTTGAAGAGGATCAAGTCCAAGTAGTTAAACTGGGTGATGCCTCCATCGCTGCCCCCTTCACCTCAAAATTATCCTCGATACAGTGCAGTGAGTCACATAGAAGAATTTTCTTATGTCCGCAAAGTATAATAAGTAATTTCTTTTCCAACTGCTTCTTACATACTTGTTCTTTTCCAGTCTGCCATGTGATAAAACAAGGCCGTTGCACTCTGGTGACAACACTCCAGATGTTCAAGATCCTCGCTCTCAACGCCCTTGTGCTGGCCTACAGTCAGTCTGTACTCTACCTCGAGGGAGTCAAGTTCAGTGACTTCCAAGCGACCCTGCAGGGTCTGCTCTTAGCAGGATGCTTTCTCTTCATCTCTAGATCAAAGGTTTGGATTTATATTGCAAATAAAAATAGAAATTCAACATGTCTGTTATCCACAGAATGAAACTATTACTAAATGGTTGTTTTGACATGTTTATTTGTTTTTTTCTTTTTCCCATTCAACATGTCTGAGCCTTTTCTTCTCCTGTTCACACAGCCACTGAAAACACTGTCTCGAGAGCGGCCGTTACCAAACATTTTCAATCTTTACACAGTGTTGACTGTGTTGCTGCAATTTGCTGTTCACTTCTGCAGCCTTGTGTATCTTTACAAAGAAGCTCAGAGCAGAAGTCCACCCAGGTAAATCACAGAGTTTGGAGGTATTAGTAGTGTTTCTCTTCTGTATTACACATTGCTTCATCAATGGCCTCCTGATATTATGGTATCATAGTTGTAAGATGGGGGGAATATCAAAAAATTTCAAATAATGTAACATCTGTTTTAAAAATGCTGAAACATCTCAATTTTTCCATCAAAACAAAGAAATGAAATGTTACTTCAATGTTCTATCTTTTTGAAGCTCCTCTGTTTATATTTAATAACAGACTGAAAACAAAGTTGTCACATTTTATTTAATACTTTTAGAGCTCTTGATGGAAAAATGTCATGAGTACATCTTTAAATGTTAAATGTCTTTTATTTCTTGCAGAGCGGAGATGTTTGCAGACCTGTATAAAGAGTTTGAACCCAGTCTAATTAACAGCACAGTGTACATAATGTCGATGGCCATGCAGATGGCCACCTTTGCCATTAATTACAAGGTAATTCTTTCCAACAGTAGTATTTTCCGTTATGTCTTTCTTATTTTTGTGTATTTCCAAGACTGAAAGCTTCTTTTTCTGCTTGACAGGGTCACCCTTTTATGGAGTCTCTTAGCGAAAATCGACCACTATTGTGGAGTATTGCTCTGTCAGGTCTAGCAATTGTGGGTCTCCTTACTGGTTCCTCACCAGAATTCAATGAACAATTTGCTCTTGTAGATATTCCAACTGAGGTAGGCTGGGATTATCTCCCATCAATAAGTCTTTTTACACTTACAATACACATCAAAATGTAACCAGTTTTCTGTTTTTTTTTTTTTTTTTTCTTGCAGTTCAAATTAATCATTGCCCAGGTTCTTGTGGTGGACTTTGTTGCCGCTCTGCTGGTGGATCGTGTCCTGCAATTCCTGCTGGGCAAAGGAACTCTCAGGCTGCCTTCTTGAAATCAGTGCCAACAGCTACCGCTGCCCTTACCAACCAAACTGAAAAGGGAGAGAAGACTTTGTGGGAAGATGAAAATTCAAGCTGGTGTGACCTACACAAGGCAGCTGAGACAGCCATGGCATGGAGTACTGAATACTCTGTATTTCCCTTCCTTTGTCCAGCTCGGCCCTTCCCAAACTACTTCTGTTTCTATATTTTCAGGAACTGTTAGTTTTTTTTTCTTCATAACTTCATTCTTTTCTACTTTTTTTTCTCTTCCCTCTTTCTGTTCCTCCCCACTGATACAAAAAGGCCATGAAGACAGCAGTATTGAGTGGACTGAGTGTGAGACTGTGCCAGCCAGAGTGAAACATACAGGCACAATTAAGGGGCATTCTCCAAGAGAATTGCGAAAGTGTTTTGGATTTTTTTATTCCCTTTCTTGATTTTGTAAAAAGTGAAAAACATCTTTAACAGACTTATAAAGACTAAAATGTACAAATGGCGTCTGTCAAGTGTTTTGTGAACAGGTTCCTATGGAAAGGTTGAGCACATATAACTAATCATGAATCATTCTGTTTGTACAAACTGGTGAGTCAGAAAAACCGATGTAACTACAGCTGCATTTATCTGATGACATGATGCTTGGCAATCAGGCCTGATTTGATCAAAAACTATTGAAAGCTTGTGAACATTATGTTTATCTCTCAATTTTTCTCAACTATTAATCTGCCACAGATGACGGTTTGCTACTTGGTTAAATGAAGGTTTTTTTTTTTTTCCTTCTTTTATATGTTGGGCACATTCACACACCCACCAATAATGGGGGCTGCCATGGAAAGTGCTCAGTCCATGCATTAGGAGCACTTTGAAATTTACTGTTTTGCTAAAGGACACTTCGACATATGAGCGATCAAACCTGCAACCCTCCAATTGGGAGACAACTTGCCCTGCCAACTGAGCCATAGCCGCCCTTCTGTTGGTACTTTGATATGAATGAACAGATTAGAACAAACTCTTCATCTCTAAACTGTGGAGGCAGTACACAGAAAGCTGTACCAAGAGAATTATTTGAAATCCATTCATCTATCTATTGATCATCTAAACCAGCTTTATCTTTGTTAGGGTCACATGGGGCTGAACCCAGCTGGCATCATGTAATGGGCAGGGAGCACCACTGCTTGTAAACTTGATGATTCATTTCAAGTCAACAGTTTAAATGTTATACTCATGACACAGTTGTAAGGAAAGCCGGAGTACTTGGACTAAACCTAATCATGCAGAAACAAACATGCATCTTCCACAGCACCCACAATCAAACCTTGATTTATTTATTGTGGGTTTTTTTTTTTTGCACTGGCAATGATGAAGGTCATTGGAGGCCTGTTCTGAGGATGCCCCAATTAGATTTTTACATAGCAACAAACGCCCACAACAATGCGCAGAAACCAGACCTGCAGACTCCCCATTGCTTTTATATTGAAGGCTTCTTCTTTTGTGTGTTATGAGAGTTGGTGTGTCAATGTTTGGCTTTACTGTAATGTTTTGGTAAATCGGATCATAGAGGAGATCTACAGCCTTTCTGAGACGCTATCTAGGTGGCCTCCTAGAAAAAACAAAAGGTTGGGAACCACTGTCCTATACCACTGTGCCAATCAGAAACATTTTCATTTTGATATATGAGTAAAATAGATATTTTTGATTCTGACTGTTGTAGAAATTAATTGAAAATGGCTGATAGCTGATTTACAAGTTTCTCCACTGTGAAGGCTTAACAGTTCTATAATATAATCCTAACGTTTCCCTATGCCCATTTCATAGTTAAAGGAAAAAAGACGTGGGGAAAATGTACTGTATATATTGATGAACAAATGAAGCACTTTATTGCAACTATCTTGTCCTTTCCTTACAGAATCAAATTACTTTTGAGATTTTTTTAGGACTTTCATCTAAATGTACTTCCGGCATGATGATGCAAAACAGAAAAATGCTGGGACAAAAATATAAATGACACATGCAATGAAACGGTCACTCTGTTAATCCTTACAAGAACTTGAGTAAGTCTTTGAGAGCTCTACTCCCAAAGGTGAATGAGGAAGTTTCACTAATTCTGACCTAATAAAGATGAATGTTTCTTGTAGATATACCTGGGAAAATGAGAAAAAAGCAAAAGACCTGTAGCTGGGAAAAGGTGTTTATGTGATTATTTAAAAAAGTCCTTAAAATATTAGCATCAGAAAGACTTCAGCTGAATATCACTAATTCAACAGGGTTAGGGTTAGTACAAAGATAATCAGGATTGGTGGTTGACCTTTTGAACAAATGGGTAAGGACATGTTCCACACTTTATCTTGCAGGATTGGAGCTCGAGGAGAAGATTCAAACATCACTAAAGCCACTTCTGCACCTCTTATCATTACCAGTAACATTTTTGTTCTTTTATGAGGTATTGTCTGACCTTCTATTTCCACATTATCTAATGCAGGCCCATACTGGACTATCATGCCCAAGGTGCAATATGATACATAGTGGACATGTCAGCATTTACTTACAAACGAAAACCAAGTACACTTGGAATGTTATTTCAAGGCACTTTTACATTGAAAAAGCCAGCAATTCCACATGAACAAGCATAAGCGAATTAAATGAAAAACTCCCTTTCAAAAGAAAGAAACCTGCAGGACCAGACTCATAGGTGGAGACTTTCTGTATTTCCGGTTAGGGTTAGGGGATAGAAGGACAGAAAGGCATGATCTGGAACATAGAGTAACAAGCAAACGGACTGAAATCCACGTCCTGCAGACTTACTGGGGGCAGAAGGCTCAGACCACAAGCTTCCAGGTCCACTGTCAGAGATTCTGCATGAAATTACACAGAACAGACAAAATGTTAGTGACATGTAATGGTGAAACATGGAGTGTCCTCTTAACCTATAGCAGGTTCACTAGAAAACAGTCCAGGGTGGCCTGAACCAGCCCAAACTGTAAGCTTTATTAAATAGAGGAGTCAAAGGAGAGATTATCTCAGCCTCCCCAGCTGAAATAAGAGCTGGTTCCACATGAGAGGAGCCTGGGAGGTGAAAGCTCTACCTCCCATTCTACTTTTAGAAAACGTATACTAATGCTGAATAACTTATAGGAACCTCCAATAAGCAGCAGTCTCAGAACCAAGTGTTCTAATGGGGTAATGTGGGACTAACAGCTTTTTAAGATATCATAGAACCTGGTTGTTAAGAGCTTTATGAGTTAAAATGAGGATTTTAAATCATATTCTCGATTTAGCAGGACGCTAATGAAGATAAGTTGATGTTGTAATGATGTGATCTCCATTGACCCATACAAATAATTGGTAATGTGTATTTGTAAACCTAGCATGGGCAGAGTCAATTAGGGTTACATTTGGCCTTGCCCCCACCTGTAAACACATTCAAATATATCAAGTTTATACCATCGTGAAGCAAAAAGTCATTTGACTTTCCAAAACCCGAACATTCAAAGAAGTGTTGTTCATGTTTTGAGCAAAGCGAGGCTAATAAAGAAGGTCTTGTCCTCTGCGGCCCAGTGTTACTGGGTACTACATTTCCCATGATGCTCAGTTCCGGTGGGATTTGGATTGTTGGGCGCGCGCTGTGAGGAAACGTTTGAAACAAAAATGGCGGAAAGGGAAACGGGAGAAGTACAAGATGGGTATGTATGTTGTTTTTAAACATCACCTCTGGGTAAAATGATCAAAGCACGTTGAGAGAACGCTGTGAAGTATTATCTGAACTGATACGATATGAGCGTTTTGCTAAAAGCACATTTATTGTTTACTCTGTTACGCTTACCACACCTTACTAACTCCTTGAACGCATACTGTCTGAAGTGACGTTTCTATATTTGCAAAACCTTTTTTTAGCAGTAGTGCAGGTGTCGACATTGCTGATACCCAAACTGAGGTGAGGCTTTTTTTTTTTTTAAATCACACGCAAAATAATTACGTTGTACGACATGTCTCATTAATATTTTAGTGTCATTTAATTTTGTGCACAAAGGACAACTCTGTGATAAAGTCATCGAAAAGATGCTCCTCCACAAGCCCCGTTTCGGCTCCCTCCAGAAAGTCCCCCCGCCCCGACTCCCTATCTCCCACAACAATACAAACACCAGAGGCAGGGGAGCAGGCAGAGACGGACCAACCAGCTGTTGAGACGGATAACACGGCTTTCAACCTCATTGCTGCCCGGAGAAAATCATGGAGGCGTTCCACCTTGACCCGACGCTCTCTCCCTGCCCTTCCCAACCCATACCAAGGTACGAGAGTGGAATTATTAGGAGTATTCAAATCAGTACTGTCATTTTGTCTGCATCAAAACTCAAATCGACCTCTTACAGCTTTGTCCAAGAATATATCTACATCCTTACCCCTGGAAGAAAGGCTCGAGAAGTTGATGGAGGCTTCAATGAAGGTGAGTTCTGTCTGATATTGCTTACTTCACTTGATATGTGATACCCCAGATCATACAGAAATCCTAAAGAGTGACTAAATATGCAATTGCAAGAGATTTTAACAGAATGGAGGTCTAGTTCTGAGAATTTCCCCTTTATTCTTTACTTAAAACATGAATATAGTGCAAATATAGCCAACAGAGTACTTGTTTCTTTATCTCCATCTGATCACATCTGTTTTGTCCATAGTTTGCAGTAGAAAGAACTCAAAGTTCACTTCCATCAGTGGAAAATGTCTCATTGGAGTCTTTTAATAAACAAGGTTTGAGCTCTCTTTGTACATTTGTTTGATAATTTACCTTAATGCTACTCTTTACTATGCAGTTAAACCTATTCCTGTGTCTGCGTTCCCCGTTTTTGTTCCTGTAGTTGAGACCATACAGAAGGAGTGGGGTTGTCTTGCCAAAAGCCCTCACAGTGAACCACATCGCCTCCTTTCAAGGACCGTGAGGTGATATTGACATCTCATCACTGCAATCATTACTTTTAGTGTATTATACTGATCAACTGTTTGTTCCCACAAACTGATAGTGTATACTGTATTTATTTACCTTCAGTTCCAGTGATTCCGCAGTACTAAAAGCCATGGAAAATGTCCAAAATGCCATCCACAGGTGTAGTTTCTTTATTCTAATTTTGATTTAAATGTGTTTCTTATGAAGCTTGGATGAAGTATTGATAAAAGTTCCTTCGTAATAAGGGGGTTTGACCTAACACATGAGATTAATTCTCTCAATATGTGTTGTGTTTGTCAGGCTCCAGAATGAAAGCGAGTCATGGGAGACCCTGTTGAAGAAACACCGGAGTAAAGCTGAGGAATTGGAAAGGTTTGCTCTCATTGTGTAAAATACTTCTGCATATTGGTGTGTCAATACTTTAAACAGTGTTCGTTATCTATGCAGGAAGGTACAGCAGGGCCAGGAGGGCGGCATTACCCTCGACCCCACGTCTTTGGCCCAGTCTTCACAGTATGATTTTATACAGAGGAAACCTGACTACCGCCTTCTCCTTCATCGGCAACAACCCATGCTTCACACGATGGAAATGATTGTACGTTTGAATTCTATTTCAACGGCTCAAATTGAGAAAGTTGGGTGGACTAGATTAGACGGAGCATGTTTTGTCCTGAAAGTTGACATGTGCATGCTTGACAAGGGCTGAAGTAATTACAACAGCATTAGAGCATCTTCCAACCTGCAGCTTCTTTGTTATGTTATTGGACTGTAAGATTGATTAATGGTTAGAAGATGGAAAAGTTGTGAGCGTATGGGGGGTCATTAGCATCCAAGGCTCATTGATGCACACAAGAAGCATAGGCTGGTCGCTGTTGTCTGATACAACTGACAAGCAATTGTAGCATAAATGGCTGCACAAGTTAATTCTCGTTCTCACAGAAATGTGTGGGCATCACTTTTCATGTGTTTGATATGGGACGTTTACTTCATAGTGTTAGACAGGTCTTCCCTATATTTTTTTCATTAAGATTTTATAGGGCAAATATGAAGAGACTGGGAAACTTAAGCATCAACTTAATGGGTTTATTTCATCTGGGAGTGTTATTGTAATGAGATATGATTTTCTTTGTCTGTAGATGGACACTCAGAGTAAGATGGTTCAAAAGCTTCAGTCAATTAAGGAGCACTCGCAGTTAATGGTGAAAAAGACCAGCAGCCAATTGGGTAATGATTCCCTTTCTTTGTAATATTCCCAAGTATGACTTTTTGGTATTTTGAAATGTGGTGAAACTAATTTAATTATTAAATTTTGTTACTGTTTTCTAACAGCGGCAGAAGCAGGGTTCCAGGACCTTTCATCTGACGTCCTCAGGAATCTCATGAGAGCGCCGTTACCTCCAACATAGACAGTCTTTCTTCAAAGTGAACACAATATTGTCTTACCATTTGTGTTTTTAACTCTTTGAAAAAATTCATTGTTTTATCACAAAGTAAACTTTTCATTTTGTGTTTCCTGCGTCATATTTGGTTTGCAGAAAGGGCAAAAGTTAATTTGGGTAGTACATATATTTGGCCAGCAGGTGGCAGTGACTGGCTGTACATAACGTCAACGTCCTTTGTTAATTGTAGTTCTTTTGAACCTTAAGCTTATGCTCACCTGTGCAGCAAACTGTTTAGACTGGTATGTGAGGAAACTGAGGTGCATTTAGAAATGATATAGCATTTTCTAAATAACTATGAACTCCTTTTGAAAAACAACACAGAATAACACTTGTATGAACTGTTTTGCTTTAGAGATCAGGACTTTTTTAAATCCGAATAAAAGGCAAAGTGCTAAGATGTAATTGGGTGACATGTTAAGTGACTGAGATGTGGGTATTTACATTCACAATAGGGGTTCACTCAAAATAGTAGATCCTGCAGGTATGTTCTTTTTTCAAAAACAAATGTATTCGTAGACCATTTTAGAAATGTTGGTATATGAATTCACTTAGTACAAGTTTTATTGCAGATTGGGTCTTGAATTTTGCCCACAGTTTTTTACGCAGTGTACAATGTGTTTTCAATGCTCATCCTCAGTCACATCTACTCTCCTTTTGGTGCTGCATCTACTTCACTTCATCAGTGTCCCCTGACCATTCAGGAGGAGGCCCCTCCCCCATCGTGAGTCACCCCCATCTCTTGCGTTTGGCTTGGTCACTGATGCAGAACGAAGCTTTGACATTGTACCAGTCAGTCAGAGCTGTGTTCACTATCACCCCTATCTCCTGGACCCATTCATTAATGCTCATTCTTAATTTGTTTCTCTGCAGATTGAAGGGAAAAAAAATTGCAAACAGAACGTGAGAGTGAATGACTATCTGCTATGCAGTTATGATCCCCAACACACAGTGTGGGGAATCTTCCATGTGATTGTATTCAGGGGAGTGACTGTAGAGCACAGGGACAAGCCAAGAGAAGACAAGTGAGGTTGTGACCGTGAGAGTTGTGAGTAAGGGAGGATGGTGCACAGCAGGAAAGATCGATTCTTATTTAGATGAAAATGAGGCTTGATGCTTGTGGGGTGAGAGCAGGGCAGCTTTAGCATCCAAATGAATAGAAGTTTCACAGAAATTACCCTTAAATGAATTACCAACAATAAGACAGAAAAAGTTTTCAAAGAAACTGTCACAAGTCATTTTACTTGAACTAAAAGATCTCTGTTGATGGTGGCAAATAATGTCTTGAGAGGCTAATCACATGAAATTGTGCGATAAACTGTTGCTTTAACAACCTTAATGACTAGTAATTGGCTAACTAAATTATGTATTTGCAAGCTGTGCATATGGATGTTAATAAAGACATTATTATGAAACAAATAGGGGTTTATGTTGGTACGTATTCATAAATTGTTTTTTTTTTTTAAACTGATACTACATGGCTGTTTGCACGGTCCGTGTCTATTTTGTTAAAATGCTGCAAGTACTCAGTAACCACCAAGAGGTCTGAACTGTGACTTGTGCTACTACATACTCATGCAAAAAAAAAACAATCACTGTTTAGGTTTACTGTATTCTCTATTCTTGTTGTCTCTAACTTTAGATTGATTAGCTACAGATTGCTGTAGATGGATGGTTGGAGAGTCAGCATAAACCACTGCCAGTTTGGTCCTACTCCCTCATGCACACCCATCATCTCTTCTCAGCATAGCAGGGCTGGCTGCTGTTCTCCTCCACATCCATTCAGTCAGCCATTCGTCTTGGAAAGCTGTCTCTCTGATCTGAGTGATAAACTACAGCAGAATTGCCCAGTTTGCAAAAAACAAGGACTCTTGTTTTCAATCTGCTGTCAACATTTTCATACCGAAAACTGATGGGATGTTTCATTCATGGTGGGGTTACAGCAGCACGATATTCTAAGCCCGGATTGTTTTGCTTTGCGGTTGAATATAATGCTTGAAATTGGCACACTTAACATGTACATTTGGATATCAGTGAATTGATTTTAATGCACAACTTCTGCAGCATATGACACCCACACACATCGACTAAATTATTTTTTATTCATGATAATAGGTACACGTACTAAGGCTGAGGGAACTTATCAAATCCATAGACACTTGACCAGATGAAACATAATCACACTCATTTTATCACTGGAGTTAGTTTCACAAATTCTAAATGCATCGCCAACCTATGAAAAGTGAAAACCTGCATTGTTCTTTTGCATTTTTCCAGAGTGGATTATTTCAAGTGACCCCTCTTTCAAAACCCCTCTCGTCTGCCCACTACCAACCCCCGCTGCCCACATCAATTAATAGTTCTGACAATAGCCAGGCACTGTTGAACCAGGAGAGAAAGCATCATCCTAAAGGGCCAACAACATTGAAAGGTGCCTCAGTCCACTGCTACAGAGGGCTTCGCCACAGGGACCGCCCTACCCAACCAGTAAGGAGCCTACACTCCGGTAAGCAAAACAAAGTGCACAGGGCCAAGACAGTCCCCTGGACGACGCCCCCTACAGGCAGACCAGACACAACTCCCAATGCAGAAGGCTCCCATGAGGAGAGACACGGGTAAAAGTTAATATACAATAAAGTGAATCGATAAATAAAATAAGAGATTTTATTAAAACATTGGCGACATCAAATCATTAAAAGTTAAATTTAAAAAGGTGATCCTTGAGCCTGCTCTTAAAAACACCAGCAAAAAGCTTACACACATCTCACATCTGTCATACTTGGAATGGACAAACTCCAGAGCTGATGGAAGAGAGGATGGCCAATCTTTGCCTTGTTTTGAACAATTCTTCCCATTCTCATCATAATACTAAAGATCTGGTTATAAAAGGAAAGAGAAGACTTCATTGCCCTATTGAGGAAGTACATTCAGTCAATTAGAAAACAAAGAATATTGTACTAAGTACTGGTTACTGTTGCATCAATGTGTCCTTATTTTTGTTTCATTTTTAATGTGGTCTACTGGATATCACTCCTACCTCACAGTGAGATAACCTTGGTTCAGTTGCAACCTTGAGGCCTTTCTATACAGACTTTGAATGTTTTCCCAGTTGGCTGCATGAGAATTTTTTTTTTTTCGAGATCCTTCAGTTTCCTCTTGCAATCTGAAAATATTTGTGTTTAACTAAACTTTTTGATAGATGGCAATGTGAGAGTAGGTGATTGTCTGTCTTTTTTTTGTTGTTTGTTTGCACTGTGATAAACCCTGCCTTTGCCCATGGTCAACTGGGCTCAGTTCCAAGTAGAAAAAAACAGCCGTAAAGAAAATGGCTGTGTGGATATTGTTTCATTATATAACCAAGCACTTGTTCTCTAACAAAAATCTTTCTGATATCACGTCCTTTTTGCCCATTGTCATAGATTTCTATATTTTGTAGTTGATTAGGTATTTTCATCATCTTGTGTTTGTATTTATTGTACACAAAGAGTATAAAGTTTTCCATTTGATTATTTGGTGGGTGGTTGTGATTAACTCTGGCCTATAGGTGCTTGCGTTTATGTATTTGTTGTGAAATGGACTCTGAGGTCTTGGAGAAGAGGATCTGGTCTAAACATTCATTTTAAACAATGTCTCTCACCCGCTCCATGATGTCCTGGTCAACAGCAGAAGCTCCTACAGCAACACACTCATTCCACCAAAAGAGCGCCACAGGAGATCTTCCTGTGGACATCAGATTCTATAAGTCTTCTTGTAAATAGTGTTTGTTGAGTTTTTCTGTCAATTCCTTTCTTTTCATGCATATATTAGTCGCTGTTAAGCCTTGCACATAATAATATTTAATAATACCTGCTTATTTATTTTTTATTCTTTCTTATTTGATATTTTTACTCTCTATTCTATTTATTATGTTCTGTTTGGAGCAACGATTTAAAAGAATTTCACTCTGAGATTAAAAGTAGTTCTATTCCATTATTACTACCTTACTATTATTCATGCCATTTCAGAAGTGACATGAACAGCATATGGAACTTGGCTGTTGAAGTAATTCTTGCTCAATCACAGCCCTTCTTCTGCTTATCAATGAATACTGTCCCTTTCAAACTAATAAACATTAAATGATGGCATACAGGAGAATACACAACTAAGTTCTGTACACACAGAAAAGATATTATCTGGAAGAATAAATTAATTGCAGTATTTGTTCATATGTGAACATTTAAAAAACGGACGTACATCCTCCCTTTTGTTGTTATTAGTTTTTTTTCTTGCTATGGGAGTTGACTGATTAATCTAGCAACCAGCGCGCGCTCTGCGCTTGAGTTTAATGGTCCAAGCGACGCTTACAGCTCGCGCAAGATAAGAACATCCCACTTACTCGCGCGACATCAACAACAATGGCAAACCGTTGCCTGTTTTGGTAGGAGAATTGTGATTGGATCCACACGGTCCAAACTCCCCGTAATTACGCCTTATTCTTTCTCGAATTGACGAGTTCGTTTATTTTTCTAAAACCACCGTGCTCGTATCGTGATTATTATTTTTTCCCATTTTTTTTTCTTTCCCCGAAGATGTGCGAGGCGCTGTTGGCAAACCCACACAGTCTGTGCATGTGTGTCGGTGCTGCTCCTCTGCTGGGCTACAGCTACTAACCTAGCTGCTTTCACTCCGCGGTTAGCTAACGTTAGCCTGGCCGCGTTCACTGACGGAAGATAGAAAAAAAAAGAAATAAGAAAAAACTAAAGAAACAGGCGAATGTGAAGCGAATCCGCGAGATCTGATTTATGAAAAAACAGTCTTCGAGTGTTTGCTAATCGTCGCTGTCGGGTGCGGTAAAGAGGTGTTGTATGATTTGTCGTAGAAGATACTTTGCTGGCTAGCTCGCAGGCTAGCTATTTGTGTGTATTCTTCGACTGAGGAAAACGGCGAGTTTTCTTTGAAAGTATGGACGACCAGACCAGGATGTTGACGGGTCTCACCGGACTCGGTGGACTATCGCAGGCCGACGTCGGCGACCCAGACTCTGTCAGGAAACAGCAGTCCCTCGGTCAACCTCAGCAAGACATAGGGGATATCCTACAGCAAATAATGGCCATCACCGACGAGAGCCTGGACGAAGCACAGGCCAGGTAAGACGAGCGGAGAGCCATTTTCCACACGATAGCTAAAGCTAAAGTGCGCCGTGTGTCTTAATTTTTTTTAAGACTCTGGCGTTTGTGTGAAACATTCACGTAAGGTAATGCGTAATTGCAACATAATGCAACTTCATGTTGCGATTTTATTTGTTGCTAAAAAATTACCAACGTTGTTGTACGTTTCACGAAAGAATATATGTGGGAGACCAACAGTGCTGTGTTGTAGTTTGTAAGTCGCCCTTTGTTGCTAGAAATCTGGATTTATTGCAAACCGTGGTCTGCTACTATTATATATATGTAAAAAAAAACATGTAGTTAGTGCTCACGATAAATCTGAACTAGTGTCAAATGTAAAAGTTCAAACTCCCTGTTGGATCTGTGACAAAAGCAGCCATATAAAATGCACAAACCTATCACCTCCGTTATCTTGGAGATCCTTTGTTTTGACAAAACTTAAGTTTAAGGTTTGTTGCCTGATTTGAGTTCACAACAGAAGAGTGCGGAGCTTAAACGCTGATGCCCCCTTCTCTTTACACCACTTATCAAAAACTATCCAAAAGTACGTGGATCATAATACACAGCTTCTCAAGATGGAGTGTGCTTTGCAAGTTGCCAAACTCGCAACTGTTTGATTGTTTTTGGTCATGCTGTCATAAGTTTTTTTTTTCCACTGAAGTTGCCAGGCCAAATCGGATTTTTGTTTTTTCTTTCTCTCAGTGATTATAAATATTTTTTTGTCTGAAGTGCTACTCCACATTAGTGTCAGTGATCTGAAGAATTGACGTACAAATGAGTGGATACATTGGGCTGAAGTTATGGCGTACTCACTGGTATATATCAGCCAAGTGATGTCCATGGTGACAGTAATTAGTCATTCATGAGACTTGTCACGTAATGTTTGCATTGGAGGTATTTTTTTGCATGTCATTATTTGTCGGGAGTATGCATTGCAGTGACCGACTGAGCCACACTCATTTGCCATGTGGTTCAAGGAGCATAAGGTCAGTTTCAAATGAAGCGTCAGTATTTCAACAATAGGCAACCGTCCACTGCAAGACTGTGGCCACAGTGTGATGTGTCATTAGCTAGTGATTTTCCACCCAACATTTGACCACCTGGTTCTCTTAATTAATTCACTCCTCTTTCACTCCCTCCCTCCCTGGTGTTCATCCTTTTCATTGTGTGCTGGGTGCAATCAATTCTCCTATAATGTGTACGCGAGTGCAGCTGTCCGCAAATCGAGTTTCTATTAATGAGATGGTGGTGAGGGGGAGGGATGATGCTCTACTGGCAACCTATGAATGTTGGAATATTACCTTTTTCTCACTACAACTTTGAGGACTTAATCAGGACTTGCCCCGTGAGACAATTTTCTTCCCTCAAAGAAAATGTTCTTATTAGTATTTTATATTTCTTCATTATGTCCCTCCCTTTTTTGTTTTTTGTGTTCTTTTAATTTTGATAACTTGAAAAGTCAATTATACCAGAGTGAATTCATGTGGCAGGGATATTATATTAGATGTCAACAGTCTTGTGAATAAAACAAACTAATTAAAGATGTGGCAATGGAGGTGCTAAAGGTGTCCTTGCCTCCTATATTTTTTTATATTGATCCAAGTTCCTATTCAGAGCATATCCCCCTCTTGTGCTCAAGATGAATAAACACAGTGCAGTGCAATGCTTCCCACAATTAGATGTATGGGCCTCTCAAGAAATGTTACTATTTGCTGATTTTTTTTTTACTTCTTTTTTGTGATGTAAGGTTAAAGGTCAAAATAGTAGGGAAATTAAAACAATAAAGACGGTGTTTCAGAAGGGTTCGTAGTTTTTGGGAATTCAATTGCACAATTTTTGATAGCATCATTCTTCCCTCTGACCACATTTGTCACCCACACATCAATCTTTCACTCAGTCATGAACTACAAATTAAAATGTGTGGTGGCTTGCACATGGACATGACACCCTTGTCATGCAGGGTGGCAGTGTGTTGGGATGGGGAGTGGTCAGGGAAGCGCAATAACTCAGTGTTGCAGAGTACACTTCCTGCGCACCATCCGCCCTCATCCTCTCACCCTGTCGCCATATGTTCAGATGCTGGTCAGAGGAATCGCCGGCGCATTGGGGTGGATCAGACGACCCCACAGAGGGAGGGAGAGCAGGGGGGGGCATGGCAGGGGGTGGACTGCCACTCAACTTCCAGCACAGGTCAGTACAGGACCGCATGAGCACCCCCTTCTCCCCCTCCTGCTCATACTCTCCATGCTGATGGCAGCCCTCCCCCCAACTCAAATCCAGCAGTGACAGAATTGGTGGATAAAATGATATATTTAGTGCGAGACACATAACTCTACACACATAGTACTGCCTCAATTTTCCCACAGAACGGCAGTCATTTGAGGTATATGCAATAGCTTCACTATTTGCTAGTCCCCTCATAAATGATGCAGTGGACATTCACGACTGGAATTGGTGTTGAGGTTAGGTGTAGCCAAATCATATTCATTTGTGGTTGTTGTGAACGTGTTGTTGTTGATGTTAATTGGATAAAAATGGTTCATTTCTAGGCTTCCATTTTTTTAAACACAACCCCCCCTATTTTTATGTTTTCATATTCATACTCATCAAAACAGAGGTGTCATATATATTTTCACCTGAACTTTAACTGAATGCTCCATGTTGAAGTTGTAGCCTCTGAAACCTGTTTTTTTTTTTTGTCATAAGTGGTGCTTGTGTTATTTTATTGAACTCTCTACAGGGCAGATTCAGAGGCTTGTGTTTTGTTAGTTTATAGGACTAGTCATTAAAAGCACAAGGGGCGCACAAAATCATTGACATCTTTACAAGATAATGCTACATTACAACAACACTGTAAACAATGGGCAGGCAGTTGTTAACAAAGCCTCTCTGACAGCCTCAATACAAATGTTATACTATACGATACACAGGATGTAATTATGGTTTGAATGCAGTTTTTTTAATGTCAGTTTTACATATTCCTGGATGTTAAAAAAAAGATGCAATTCTATATTTATTGAGCTCCTAATGCACACCCCTGTCTATTGTAAACATGTAGTTACTATACACTTTTAATACAGTAGTTTGTACCAGAAACAATAGTGTCAAGTCATTTGGGGTCGTATTAGTGTCATTGCTTCGCTGCTGCATTCAACTGTTGCAGTTGTTATGAAGCTCTAAAAGCCTGTGGGTTTAAGTGTTTTTCGGGGAAACTTTTTACCTGAGGTGCTCTGATTTGATTACTGTTAAGTGTATACATTTTGTCTTTTCTCTGGTGTGAGCAAGTTCGACAATGAAGTTAAATATTTTTGCTTAAGTTAAAATGGAAATTTAATTGTTATTTCTTCTATCCACTTAACAATATACGTTCATGGAACAAGTCATTGTCTCGGAGCTAGAAATAAGATTACCTTGTATTAACTCTGAAGTCTTGTGCTCAGTAATGATGACCTTGAGGTTTGGCATCATTACCTGTCCCACGGTGCAAAGCATCCAAATGACAACATTACTCTTGCTAGTCCGGATTGATGCATCAAGGATGTGTCTGCACGGACAAAGGCATTTGGATTTTGAAAATGCCTTTAAACAACATGGCTCTGTCCTGCCGTGTTGCACTACACTCTTGAAAGGCTGTATGCATAATACATACAGCTTCTCTACCTGGTTTTTTTTATGGGGGAGGACATGAAATGACTTGAGATGGAGGTCTGTTTATCGTAATCCCACTGCTCCCTCATTCCCTCTTCTCTCTTACAGGAAGCATGCCCTGAACTGCCACAGAATGAAGCCAGCTCTCTTCAGCGTTCTCTGCGAGATCAAAGAAAAGACGGGTGAGTTTCTACTCCACTCACTTCTCTAGTCTACACAGGTTACAGTGTAATGCTGTGTGGATTTGTTTCTACTTCACTCAGACCTGTATTGATCAACCGTAAGTTGTATTTATTGTGAACTAACATAACCACATGCACAGCATATATTTCTAATTTATATAATTCAAACGATGCTTTACTTTGGTTGTTTTCTTTTGCTGTTTATTGAAGCAATGCCTGTCCAGATCACACTGACGAGCTGAAACTAATCTGGGAAGATCAGTACCTTTGGAAACCTGACTCACACAGCAGGATATGTGACATAACATGCTGATAACTGTGACTCAGACATTTATCAAGTTATCAATTGATTTTCAGTATCAATATGCTCTCATTGGTTTATTGTTATTTTTTTCTTGCCTGTTGACTAGTAATGTGACTGAATGTGTGAACTAAACTAAACTAATCACTCTGTATTAA
>OMNM01026386.1:1519-50930 GCA_900302745.1 Parablennius parvicornis | reverse complement strand
CAATTTGATGATGTTGTGCACTGCAAACGGTGAACAAGCAGCATCGGTATCGGCCTTGTGAGGCTCGGTCTGATTTAAAGACCCCATGAAATTATGTCGGAGTGGAATTTGACTTTCATATATTTACAATTTTCTAGTGGCAGTCGCGGTGCAGAGAGACGATCTCTTCCTTCAGCCTGACTTAGAGGAACTTTCTGTTTGGAGTTTATATGTTATAAGTTACTGGTGCAGAGGACACCACTATACGATGGTCATCAGTGCAAGATGAATCGCCAGACATTTGTCTTCCATTTTAAAGAATGTTATGTAGAAATCCTTCATTAGTCATTTCTGGATAATTAAGCACTGAGTAAAAGACAAATCCACATTCAGCTCATTGTTCCAAGAGGAAAATGTCTCCTTTTCATTTCATGAGAGCTTCAAAACTTCTTCTGAAACTTCAAAGTCACCAACCTAATGCAGTTTGTGACATAAAGATCAGCACTGAGTAGTTTCATCACAATGCAACCATATAATTTAGTTTAAATCTAAAAAAAATAAATAAATACTGCTTCACTGTTCAGTACCTCATTACCTAAGATACATAATTAATCAGCAGGTTGAGTGTTCACTTAGAAATCAGAGAGAAAAGACAATTACTGTTCACCTTCTGTTTAATTGATGTAGCAGCAAGAGGAGAGAATGAGGGCGTTTAATTGTATATTGAAAATAACTAGGAGCATTAATGATACTGTGCTGTTTTTCCAGTAAAACCTAATAGCAAAGCGTTAATTTGAAGGCTAAAGACCCTATGCATACTAGTATATCTTGGATCTTTGTTTTTTAGAAGTGTCTCCAAGAAAATCACAAATAGTAATGTGTTGATTCCTGCAAATTCAAAATCAAACGTCACTCTTCCAAACATATGTTGTGGATCATTTTCCAGCCCTGCCAGTTCAATTGCCTACATTTATTCATGTCATAGTATCATAATGGAGAAGTCCGGCAGGAACAGATTTATTTTTCCTGCTTTTTGGACGGTTGAACTTGGCACCTGAACTCATCGTTCATCGAGGAAATCCATATCAGACTTAAAACCTTGAAGATTTTCTTTTTTATTCTCTAATGTTGGGCGCAGTCCTGTAATTAGCCACGGGTGAATATGTCTCCTCTATAGATTGCTTTTCAAATGAATTACAGCTCTATAAGACGGCAAGATTAACGCTTGGGTATGTGCATGACAGTCTCAACATCTATAATGGGAAAGTCTGCTAATTGGCATGTTGGGGCTGTGCAGGCAGAAGCGATTGTTCCTCGCTAATGAAAAAAAAAAAAAGAAGAGAGAGAGAGAAACCGTACAAACTCCAGACTTATGAGCACCCGCAGTGCAGCTGTTTGCTTACTCTTCTTCCACAGGTGTACCTGTAGCTTCACCACATGAGACGGTGTCACAGGTGCAGGTGTGATGAGAACCGCCGGGCTGTTATATGGGTGTCTTTCTTGGAAGTGGCAAGGCAGTGATTACAATGTGCCTGGAAGCTCTCGGCAGCATCCCAGGCGTGGGATATGTCAGTTTGCCCTGGTTTACAGCCCACTTGGCCCTTTCCTCGATGTTCCTGCTTGATTAATCCAGTTACTTTACGATCTGACATTATGTTTCTATCACACTCATTTAGAAAAACCATGCACTCCTCTCGGTTTGGACTTGATGGAGAACTGGAAATGGAAATAGTCTTGAGACAAAATAGCATCAACGCTGAAGAGGAGTGAAGTGAAGCACAAATAGAACACATATTTTTCAGGTGTCTGTACTTCACTTGAGGTACAACACATATAATCTGCACTTTCTGAGATGGTTTGTTGCTTGTTTCTACTTCTATGGATGATACAAGATATAACAACACTGAGACAAAAAGTCACATTTGTCCTATTAGTAATAGTAATTCCTCATTTGCACACAGTTCTGTTACATTAAACTCACTATAGTGAGTTACTATGAAGAGTTCAAAGAAGCTGCAACAATTATTGATAATCAAGATGTACAAGTTAAGTGTTCATAGTTGCTCTTAATTTTTGCACGGGCAGTCCAAGTCTTTGCTAAACCAAAGTTTCAAAATGCATCAAAAGACACATTTCCTATCTCGACAGTTTTACGGTACGGTTTTACTTACATATGACAGAAAACAAGTTGAATGGTTAATAATCCCTCTCAACTTATTTTCTATATCTGTTGCGATAAAAAAAGAGTAATAAAGTATTTTTACAGAAGTATCTGTACTTCTACCTTTGTAAATGGTTTGATGGTGTGACCAGCTTCGTTTTCTCTACAAATATGTGATCAGCAATAAAACGTTTGTTGAAATAAGTTGGAATTGAAGCTCAATCCAATATTTGTGGTGAATTGACAGCACCTGTTCACATAATGACATTTACACTTAATTAGTATGCACATGCATCTAAACAGATGGAAACAAATGTCTGCATGGCATTTTCATGTTTACTCGACACGTTTGATTTCAGAGTAATATTAATTTTAGAGACAGGAGGACGGGAAGGAATCCAAAGGTCAGTGCAAGAGTGCGTGTTTTTTAGCTCCGGCAGTAAGAGTGCAGACTTAAACCAGACAAAGTTTCCGAATTTTCAGCAACTTTAAATACTTCTAAACAAATTAATGAGTAATAAAGAGTTACTAAGTCATTGAATTATTGACAGATTGAAGGTTCCAGTTTTGTAACAGGCCTTCTTTCTTGTTATTACTTTAACTTTTGACGAGGAGTCTTAATTAAAGATTAATAGGAGGATATTTTTAGACAACACTGGAAGTTAGAAATGTGAAATGCTGTCAGCTATGTCGCAGGCTTGTCAAGTGTAAGCAATATAAAAATTAAATGTTCAAAAAAAACAAAAAAAAACATTCAATCATTCATATGCAAATGTACTAAATTTCATAATGAAGGGTCCATACTTCAAGACATGAGAAAAGATTACTGCTGATCAATAGATTCCCAAAAATCTTCCCAAAAATCTAAAATAAACCATCTGTTCTGTGTTTTCACATGAAAACAGTGTGTAAACATGGCTTTAATCTTGAATACATTCGATTCACCTTTAATCTAAACATCTATTACACTAAACCAACTCCTCCATTTGGTTCCTGCACTGCAGATGTGTGGCTTTGTGCCTGGAAGGTCGTCTGAGTGTCCTTCATGTTGCAGCGTGTTTGGCTGCTGTCTGCGACACGGGTCACCACCAAGCTCTCCCAGCCGAGGCCACTCTGTCAAGAACTATGAAAATGCGTAATGGAAACTGGTAAATGTTTACTATGCACATTTACCTCCTTATTTATACACTTGCATGAATTTATTCTAATACACTACACCATACCTGTGAGTGATATGCACTAGTTCGGCTGAGTGAATAACATTTACATCTCTTTAGAGGTTGGAAATGGGAGTCATTTCTGCTGGAGTCAGCCAAAAAAGAAAAAAAAAAAGGAGGGAGAGCAAGAAATCAAGTTGAAAGGAGATAGAGTAAAGAGAGAACACGTGTTACTCGGATGGAAAATGATGAAAGGATAACACAGCTGTCAGGGATGAGAGAAGGAGGACTTTTAATATTTTCAACCTCTTGTTCCACTGCAGAACAAACACTATGCCATGCACCGCCCGAACAGATGGGAATACATATGCTGGTCATAAAATCAGCAAAAAAAACAATGTGCCCTCCTTTACCTGTGGCTTTGGGATCACTAAATCACTTTTTTTTTTTTTTTTTTTTTTAATAATTACTTGGGGTAATATAAAAAGAAATATGCCATGTCTTTTTCTTTGATGGGAATTGCATGATATATAGTGTGTCAGCTTCATAAGATTTATACATAGACACTTTTTTTTCTGTGAGCAGAAGCAGAAGATTTGTGATGAGATTTGACATTTAAAAAAACGAGAATACCAACCTGAAAACTGTCATGGCTGAGTGTTGGATGGTGAATTATTTACAGCAAGAAAGATTTTCACTAAATAGAGTAGGCCAAGACCTCGTTAACACTGCAGGGAAATGCAACCCCAATTCAAATTTTTTTACTCACAAATGACCCATATCTCACCCATTTTGTGGCCGTGTCAAAGCTCAGATTGAGATTTTTCACACCAGACCTAGGCCTCGTTCATATGTGGTACCAGTTTGGATGTTTTTCTACATACGACTGCTTTGTCATTGATGTGAGACTGACGTCATTGATAAGCGTTAGAGGAAGCGGCTCTGCCAAAATGTTAAAAGCTGTTAAAACCTGTGCTGCCTTTTTTTCTTCATTTTCCTTCTTTCCCTCGTCATGTTGTCTGGATTTTGTCGGCTCATATTTAACAACCACTTGAAAATGGATCTCCACGCTGAGCAGCGTTGCCAGATATTATGGTATCCCCCAATTGCTTTATTTATTTTGTGCATTTGTGTGTTTATGGTGTGTTCATTATAACACATATATAAGTTTTAAGGTTTAACATGATTTCTGCACAGGCTTAGATTTGAGCTGGTCTTTATTGAGGTGTGTGGGTTTTACGTTGTTTGAACTGGAAACAGTGAGCCACATCTGGCAACCCGGGTGCTAAATGGCGTGACATGCGTAAATAGCGTGCTCTGCATTACTTCATGTCGTCTTCTGCGCTCTGGAGCCGAAAACATCTGGTCCAATCACCTTCACACGGCAGGTCGCGTTTAGAGTGATCACACAAAAAAATCAGATCCTTGCAAAAAAATCGGAATTGACCATCAAGCCCTGAGGTATGAACGTAGCCTTACATGTGTACCTCCTAACCTCAGTCCAGGCCCCCTCTGTGATCTCATTCCCACCCCAGAGGTTCACATACCCCAGGTTAGGAATCACTAATCTGGTGGCCACGTACAGTACATCATGAGAAATCACCACATCTCTACCGATTCAGGTCTGACGGCACTTGTGCAGCACTACGGTGCATGGTTACAGTTACAAATGATATCTACATCAGTGCTGATGGCGCTTTTGTAATCCCGGTGGATATCGGAGCTGCATGTCAAACCACGGGCAAGGGCTTTCTTCTAAACACGGCCCCAGAAAGTAGGTTGATGTCACAAACATTGATATCACACCTTTCAGATCGTATCTTTACGTTAGATAATTTCCCCCAGCAGTAAGTGCCATGATGTCCTATCCGGCGCATTTGTTTTGTCTCTCCACAGAGAATATACGTTTTGCCTCGCAATATGACCTTTATCATCACTTACATAATTTTTTCAAAATGCATTTGCAGCTCCGACTGAAATGTGAAGCGACGCCACTGCAGCAGCACCTTGCTGTGGGATCTCCACATGTAGCCCGGTCTGTATTATCAAATCTGATCACAGTGAATTGTTATGACATTAATACTGAACCAAACCGACCAAGCTCTCATTATTTTTGAAATACCATTTGTCAAGATTTTCCTTTCTCAAGTGAAGTCGTTTCGGAGGAGGGGTCAGCTCCTGTTTGCATTCCAAATAGACACCAGAAAGACATCTCGCTGCCCTTCTTCTGACCTCGGCTGTCATGGCAGTGAATTAAAGCAAGTTAAAGATCAAGGACAACAAGAGAGGCAAAAACGGTTAAATTCGAAGATCAAGTAAGGCAGAAGCTTTTACAGCGATGGACTGGGGAATTGAGCCTGTGTGTGGGTTGAGCTCACCAGATGCGTGCATGGAATAGAGAGAGGAGAACAATGAGGCAGTGTTTTGTTTTACCGACAACTGAAATACGCACCAAGACATGCTGTACATTTAAAAACAACTTGACATTTTCGTGGATTCACCCTCCATCACAGGCTAATACTTGTGTGATTTCTCAGCGGGTGACAAAAAAAAAAAAAAAATAAAAAAAAAGTCACACACACATTTCTGCAACTTCGCTGAGTAGAACATCTCTGCAGAGTCAAAACTACAAAGTTCTTCTCGCATTTATTGAGCCGACTTTCGCAAACAGTCACGGATAGGATATTTTCCCCCCTCAAACATCATCAAGTACAAGAAACAGAACAGCAGTGTTCGGCTGTCTGTTTGGTAGCACCAGCTGGAAATTAACATTTTCCAATTGATTTTATTTTCCTCCGCTTGTTCTACTGCCTGAACAGATTGTGCCACAGTCTCCCAACTTTTACCATCTAACGTGATCAATGGGCCACGAAGGCCCCAAATTGGCCTCCACCCCTCGTTTTATCTGCGAGTGTTAAACAGATGCCGGGGAGGAACTCTTAGCCATGGCTGTCATTATTGCTGAACATCTATTGAAAACCTTTTTTTTTCCCCAAATGGAGAGAAGTTGTCGGCAGTACTTTTCAGTGAAAAAAGGATCCAAATCTCTGGACGCCGTCTGAAATCTGTAGCAGTTTGTTTTCTCGAGTCAATACATTGGTGCAGCGCTCCGAGGAAATGTTCCCTGCAGACTCACATAACCTAACTTGCCATTCTTGGAACTTGCACTTTCGATGTTGGTGGTTTTGGTATTTGCATAAAATGTACCTCAGGCTCCTGCCATTGGAAAAAAAAAAAAAAAAAAAGCTGGCATTGCACAGTGGGAAAATGATCATAGGCCAAACTAGAGGATGTTGGAGGGACTTCAGCCTCACTACAGGGAGGTAACTGGTCATACCAGCATGAAGAAAACAATCCAATGCTGATTAAAAGCTTCCGTTTAAAACTTGCACACCAAACCAACAAGCTGTAAATTCATGAGAGGGTGCGTCTACAATCTTTCCAGATAAATTTTGACATTGTGTGTCGGTAGGACTGTAGCATAGCCCAATAACATCTACACAAACTAAATGGAGAATATGTCAAGCACAATATCTTCTCCTTGGAAGAGAAGATTGGTTGCATGCCATGCCAAAGGGTTAAGTTTTTCTTCCTTTTTTTTGGTTTGATACTATAGAGTGTTGTGTGACACATGGATACTCTTGTCTTGTCTCTGTTTGCCTCGTGCCAACAGAACTGCTCTCTAAGGACAAATTCTGACACATTATTTTCCCATCCATTATTGTATCGTTGCTGATCTCTACTCCAATAGCACAAAAATAAAGTAAAATCTGACACTCGGGTGTGAATTTTGAGAAACCACAAAGCAGATGTTCATTACTTGACCCAGAATAGCCGCAGCAGAGTTTTTCAGAGAATAAAATAGCTACACTACATTAAGGTCATCTCTCACTAAAATAGAAAAAAAAAAAGAAAACATGAACAGTCCCAAATGCACTTCAATAAAGCCCTGCAGCCAATGTAGTTTCCTCATTTCACCTAACTTTTTCATTGCAATGCATATTTTAAACACTATCATATTAACATTTTCACAGTTACAGTGCTAACGGTATGGTTGAACTTATTATATGAACCCTCTTACATCTAAGGATTATCATTAAACATGAAGTACAAGTGCCATAAATGAGGTTAATTTTTTTGACTCAGTATTACATTCTGGACTAAAACAGTGGTCAGACTGATCATCGCTTGACTCCTACTGCTACTAGGAGGAGAAACAAAAAAAATAATAACAATTTGCAGTTTAGATATATTAAATTCACTCTGTGATGTTTTCACATCTTATTGCAGGTCTGGCTTCCATCAATTCAAAAATAAATAAATAAAAACAAAAAGTGGATGAGAAATTTTGTCTTCCTTTTTTTTGCAGATGAAGCATTTGCCCCTGCAGTCAAGAAAAGCTCCAGTATGTTAACAGTTATTACCCTGTGCCCCAGCCCCCGCACACTCCCATTCCAGCTCTTTCCCCGAGTATATTATCTGCTCAAAACAGACAAGTGGAAGATGGAATAAAGAAGCAAACAAAGACAAATCAGTCACATTGTGAATGCCGTGAATGATACATGGCATCCATTGGTAGGAGACAATATGCCGCACAATGCCCTGCTGCATAACATTATCAATATATTGTTGGTAGACTCGGAGAGAATGTGAGGGGGAGGATCTGGTGGGAAAGATTACTTATGTTGTAAAGGTTACCTCATGCATGAATTCAAGCTTCAAAATTCACCATTTGTTAATCAGTGGTGTGCTAATTAGACATCCCCTCCCCCATGATCTTCCCCTCTTTGTATGGTTTAGATATCAAGGATGTTGCAGTTGAGAATTTGCTGCCATATACGTAGGTAAATGAATAAATAAATAAACCTCTGCCACCCACCACTGTCGCTCAAGAAAAATGATCACGCTTGAAAATATTTTCATAAAGCTCAGTGCCGCCTTGCTAATCCCCTTCGATTTGGTTTCAGTGGCCCCTGATGCCGAGCAGAAGGAGTTTGGTGGGTGTCTCATCAGAGCACTTTAGCGGCGGATGGATATCACGATTCTTATCGTTCATCCGGCGGCTCTCGAACCACCCGGGACGGGCTGGCACTTGAGATAGAGAGAGGGCAACCGGATGAGGATGCCAAGGCACTTTAAGACGTAACCCACTCAGAATTCTGAGCGCATAAACAGTCACAGTCAAATGTTTAAGAGATTATAAGTTTTTTGAGAAGAGAGTTCATCATGACAAACCTTTGGGCCTTCCTCTTTTTGTATTCTTTTATCACTATTTAACAGCTTCCTGAGTGAGCGCGGTTCAGCTCTGCATGTCTATGATGACAACATTTTCTAAATAAAAGCGTAAGAGTGTGATTCAGTGTTGCTTCAAATGTAATTTTCTTTTGTAATTACATCTAATCTACTCAAAATATTGAAGTTACTTTTTTAAACTACATTGCCCACTGTGAATGATTTGAGCCAAACTGATTATCATAACATTGCTATCAGTTGTCAGGGACCACCTCCACCTCCAGCTGCTAAACCCAGCAGATCTCAACAATGGAAGCGATCCTACTATGACTAGAGATGAACAAAAATATCTCTATCACAATTGATAATGTTACTTATCATATATCATATAAGAAAATCAGCATAAAAGTTTAATTTATCATTTGATTTATTGATACAGTTGAATGTAATATGCTGATGACTCATTTGTGAGGTGTCATCATTGTTAAAAGACTCAACTTCCTGTCTGATTTGCTTCTTCTTTAGAAGAATTAGCAGGAGAATAATTTCACTTGCCGAGCAGCCAACCTGAGAAATACTTCTTCGCTCGTGCCTCGTGCATTGAACGAGACATTTTTCACAACAGTTATGTTCATGCTTTTACTTTGTTTAGCTTTATGTAGGTCGATACTAATCAGATCCTTCTACCTCCTGTAACACCTCATCCTCACTGGTGATTCATGCGGCACTAATGGATGTGACTTAAAAGTGGGACCAATAAAGTCAGCACAACATTTTAAAACTACCTCACCTTTCTGACCGTTCTATCTAATAAAACTGCCTAAGCCCATTAACTTGCACTGGAGATTCATCCCTCATCGTCTAATGTGTTTCCTGGACGTCCCGTTTTAAATGGAAATGCATCGCATTAAGAAGGTACCACCGCTTCATGGGAACTTTAAGTTGGTCTGGCTGTTAAGTCACCTCAGGCATTCACCATGCGAGGGCTACGAGATAAAACGGCAAAACACCACTGATTAGCTACACAAGCACACTTAGGTTACGTTCACACCGCAGGTCTTGATGCTCAATTCCAATTTTTTACTGGAATCAGATTTTTTTGTGGGACCAGTTTTTTTCGGGACCCAATGTGCAGAAGATTAATTGAAGTAAGGCTGAGCACGATATTTATTTATGGCACGCCGACCAACACCCAGGCTGCTAGATGTGACTCAGTGTTTGAAGCCCAAACAACGTAAAACGCACACACCTCGATAAAAACCAACCCAAATCTCAGTCTCTGTAGAATTCATTTAAAACCATGAAACTGTTATATGTGTGATAAAGAACACAGCATAAACACATAAATGCACAAAATAAACAAAGTTACAAGGTAAGAAAGTTTGGATCCCCAATTGGGGGATACCGCCATATCTGGCAACGTTGGTCAGCATGTAGATTCATTTTCAAGTGGTTGTTAAATAACGACCGACAAAATCTAGACAACATGATGAGGGGAAGAAGAAGGAGAATGAGGTCAAAAGAGAGAACAGCTTTTGACACCTTTTAACATTTTGGCGGACCTGCTTCCTATCAGTGACGTCCGTCTCACGTCAATGACGAAGCAGTGACATGTAGAAAAATATCAGAATCGGTACCACATACGATCAAGGCCTGGGTCACTTTTGAGTAAAAAAATCTCAATTGGGTCACATTTCCCTGCAGGGTGAACGAGACATTAGAAAACAAGTCATTGTCGAAGTTGAAGTTTATTTCCTGTCACTCTGCTAACTCAGCTTCATCTCTAACGGCCTCTTGAGCAGCTCTCATTACCGTCTCTCAAAAAAGCCCCACTGCTCACCTCCACACCTCCTGGCAGCCGGAAGGCACCAGCGCACCCTGAGAGACCCACCACGACGTCTCTACCTCGGCCAGGCCAGCAATCCTTCACCTGTCAGGCTGGTTCAGTGGTTCAGTGCTCCAACCTTGGATCAGTGCCAGTCCACTCACTCAGTGCGTGCCCGTTCCACTAACTCAGCCTGCTGGGGCACACACACATTTCTTCCCCAGTTAGTCTACAAAGTGTGCCCTGCCTCTTCCTCTCACGGGTCCAGTCACCCACACAGGACACCACCTCCGCCGTAGAAACGGGCCACTTCATAGTCTGCGATATCCAAAAGCACCGGTGCTATAAGAGGTGTGATTGAAAGGTCTTTCATCCCGGCATCACACATTCTCCAAAAATATTTTCACCACCATGCTAGAGAGGGTGAAGACGCGGTCGTCTTCGTCTTCTTCTTCCCAGCTGAACAGCGTAGCGAATTCCGGCGCCTTTCAGAAATGGGACTGAGCAATAATTAATTAAAGAGATGACTTTCACAGAACACGGCTCATTAAGAAACTTTATTTTTACTGGGTAACGTTCCGTTTCACAGCGTCTCTTCTTCAGAGGGAGTCGGCTCACCACAGAGGCTGTGCACACAGTAATAAGTGGCTCAACTGCCCATGTATTCCAGGATATATTATATTCCTGACGTAAAGCTTGTGTTTATCGAAGTTTGGAATGCCATCATCAAATCTGAGTGTGAGGCTGTTGGGTTAAATGTGTCTTTGCTTTTTTATTCTCACTATAGAAGTGATATTCTCAACAAGTTGGTCTATAAAAACAAGCGTACTTGAGAGACAATTTATTTGAAAGACTAAAATAAAGTGTGATTTATGAAAAGCATTTTAGGTATGCCACACTGCTATTCTCTGCATGCTTGCATATGCTGTGTGCAAAGTTGCAGTTTTCAAACTACAATCTATTTTTCATTTGTCTCTCGATCACACTCTGGCCTCGGGGCATTGCTATGCCCTCTATTCCATTAACTCTGAGGTGTTGTTGGATGTGGCGGCGATTTTGCTGTCATGTGCTGTCAGTTTTGTCACCACAAAATGTCAGACTTTGGTCAGTTTGTGCGACACTGCGTACTTGCTGCCTGCAAGTAAACACAAAACAACAACAACAACAAAAAAACACATTAGGGGAAGTCAGCACGAGTGTGTTCACTGCCCGCAGCAACTGGCGACCCCACACCAACGAGCCAATCGGCTGTCACTCGGGCAGACGCTACAACACAGAGGTGCCCCAAAGACAAGTAATGGATAAATACACAAAAGATTCAACTTCATTTTTAGTTTTTCAAATGAAAGTTAGTATCTAACTTAGAGAAATCAGGCAGGCAGGGAGAATATATCACTGCGAAGTGTCTTGTAAGAGACCATATAGTGGGCGAATAAGCCAACTACACACATGACTGTTAGCATTCACTAAATAGAAAATGCTGTAATTCTCTTCCTGCTTCACTTTCATGTTCCCCCTTTCTTTCATTGTGGTATTGTATAACAGGGTCACTGTTAATGGTATTAGTAACACCTGTGCATCTCGTCAAATGCTAAGTCAAGTATGAACTGACAGAAAAAAGCCTGTTGTCAACTCATAGGACCCACATGGTTCTTTTCACTAAATGTAATTAAACCTCCTCTCAGGGTGAAGCTGAGTAGAACCGAGCTCCATGTCATAGTAAACCATTTTCACGGCAGACAGGTCGGATACTTTTGCTGTGATTGATGCAATTGGTACTTGTTATTAAAAAGCAGTGCCACAGATGAGTTTCAGGTCCTAATCATTTTGTCCGTCTCCTCTCACACCCTTGTCCTGCTCGGACGGCTCAAAGAAAACCACAAAAGACCGACGAAGAATAGATTAGACTTTGCAGGCTTTTTGAAGTGCTTGATGAGGCAGAGGCCAAGAGCTGAGGAGAATGTCAATATATGAATCAATTCCATTTTCAGTTCCTACTTCATATCCCCGTTACATTGCAGAGGGTGGAGCCTATCCCAACTGAGAAAGAGCAAGAAGCAGTGCACAAGAAAGAAAAACATCTGAACATTTTTGGGCTATGTGAGGAAGTCAAATGAAACACCCATATGAACATGTTAACTCTGGAACTAAACCAAAATCTGGACATTTTATGCACAGGGAGAACATGCAAACTCCAAACAGAAAGCGCCCAAGCCCAACAATACACTATGGTGTGGACTTACACAATTTAAGCAACACTGTCCAGAAGACAATCTAAAAACAATAATTGATTTTTGACAGTGGGGGATAATGAGGTCATTTTTATTTATGTTGAGTTTGTGTTGAATCAGGAGCAAAGGGGCGCCAGGAGCAGTGAGAGTGTTTCTGCCAGTTTAAGAGCCACACAGCTGTGTTTTCCCCCTCACAGTGCTCATGCTGTTTACATAGATAGAGAATACACTTGTGCCCATCTGTGTGCCCATGGGAGTCAAAATGAGGTGTGGCCAAGCACATCGGCGTTTCACTGATATCTTGAGGGAAGAGAAAGAGATACTGCCAGTGGCATCAACTTCAAGTAAATACTGGTGACATTTTTTTTTTCTTCATGTGGCCTGCCTGTTGCACCAAAAAGGATCTACTCAACTGTGAATAGATCCAAGCTTCTATTTGTTTCTTTTGGAAACCAAACAGATCCACACTTTAATGAATTGGTTTTTCTAATAACTTGAATCATGCAAGAATTAGGTACAATTCAAAGCAGGATTTTTGGGGGGAATTAGAAGATGCAGTTCATTATGTGCACAGTCATAAGGCTCCACAGGTAGCTCCACGAACTTGCATCACTTTGGTATTAACAATTAAAACAACCAAGGTAGGAGTAATAGCTTCTTCATCTTGATCTACGGTGATGTCCCTGTCTTTACTGGCATGGCCCAATTCTGAAACAAAAACGTAAAAACAATCTGTATCCATTGGAAACGTTGTGTAAACAAGACTTACGTATAATGTTTCACTAAATTACTGGTATCATCTGCTGTTTTTAGCTAATTATGCTCAATTATAGTTGGAAACATTTTTGTTTTGCTAAAAGGGAAATGATGAAGTGTTTTATTCTAAAAACTTTACTTCAGGGGAATTTAAATTGTCATTCCATATACAGACGTTATTACCCCTGGACAGTGTTGCTGACCCACAAAACCAAAAGTTAACAGTTTGCTTCGTTGTTTTTTGGGCTCAAACTTTTTAATATAGCTTAAGTTCTCAATGCCGGGCACCATTTTAGATATTTTCATGCTGTGTTTGACTGGATCAATTCTCCTGCTGAGAAGCCTTCTCATCTTCATAGAACTTGCAAAATCTGCAGTCAGAAATAATTCACAAAGGAGCAAGTGAGACGGGCATAGGAGATGTGACGATGATTGTTTTGATGTCCCGCACATGGCAAACCTGATAAAGAGGCTCTGTCCATGTCTTTGAAACATAATCCAGAACTTTTACACCAACTATCCAACAGTTCGATGTAGAATGTCGCCAAAACATCGACAGTGCTGATGCTACGTCTAACAGTTTGTTGATCTATTTTCTTATTAAAATATCAATATCGAACTTCTAGTTTTTAGACTGAGATGTTTTTACATGAGAGTTGATCATTAACACATGTTTGGAGCGATATAAAATATTAAAGAACATTGTCTATGTGTGTTTTCATACATTTACCACATAAATTTGGAGTTATCCTCACACATTAAGCTTTTGTGGAAAGTATCGGTATAATACCAGCAAAGATTTCACTTGGTATCAGCTTGGAAAGGAGATCAGTGGAATCGTACATCACTACTATCCAACGTTAAACTTTAGGTTGTTTGGCCAACAAGATCACAATCTGTCCTCAGAGTATTTTGGAAACTTAAAGCACATTGTGTTAGGACTGCAGCTCAGTTTAATACCAGGGGTGGAGAAAAGGCATTGTCGCAATAAAAATAAAAAAATTAAAAATTAAATACATTGTGAATCCCATGTGTACCATGCCAGGACCCAGAAACAGCAGTAGGTACACATTTGCATAAATGCCTGTTGTTAAAAAAAAAAAATGTCTATAGGAGTCTTAAAAATTGCAAGCTGTCCCACCAAAACAGGCACAACGAAACTGAGCTGTGATTTTTGCCTCCCTGTCTTTTTGCGATCAGGAAGGAAAATGTTGGAATAAACTCTGGCTGGCAAAAAATAGAAACTTTGTGGTTTTCCTGTGAGAACGAATCTGTGGGCTTTCCAGAGTAGTCTCATACAGCATTGGTAAATATCACTAATCCCTGTGATCAAATACCCACAATTCACTTTAAACCTTCAAACTTCAACTTCTGAGCTGCTTCATAGAAAAATACAACTCGACAGCCTGGTGGTGATTAATAATGAACATTATTTATATCCGATCCCATGACTAATGATGAATATTTAATAAAAAGGTAGCTATGTCAGAGTTACAATCATACAGTGACAGTGGTGTGTTGTGGGAAATCAGAGCCGCGTGTCTTCACATATTCAGTATTTATCTTACGGAAGTCCTCCTTCAGGCGACAATCTCGAAAACATCCAACACTCCAGTAGCAAAAATTACTTTTGGGTGTGTTGGTTCTGCATGTGAGGCGGTGTGACTAATGGAGGCGAAGGAGAGGACAAAGGATTTAAAACTAACAGCTGGCATGATAATAATAAAGAAAAAAAAAAAAAACTTCTGTGTTTAAACAAAAATGGTGTCAAATTCAGAGCGAATGTCCCACTTCTTTGTTCTCATCTGTGAGTTTTAACAGCTGGCTCCTACTGCAAGAGGTTAGGGTGTGAGTGTGTGTGTGTGTGTTTCAGTAGAACACACAGATGCGACACACCACATAAGTGCTTTGTTTTTTCTGAAGTGTGTAGTCTAGTGGGAAGCAGACATCGTTAGATTGGTTTCTTGGTGACTAAAGATTTCTCATTAAATTTTGAGTTTCCACTGGCACAGTCACAGAGGCCACAGAGGCTTTTTTTGTTTGATATATGATTCAAGTTAACTGAATATTACCTATTGCGGCTAAAGTCATTTCTAAAATTCGTTTTGTATCTACTGTTTTTTTTTTTTTCATCTGATCCTCTTCAAACACATAAGCCCGTCAATTTTGCGGGGGATACATTGTTTGAATGGAAATCCAGGAATATCCAGAATACGTCTTTCAAATATTCATGAGTACATTCTTGCACTGTCACAATTCAACGTTTTCTGAAGCCAGAGCTTAATTATACAGTTAGGAAGCTATTTGACAAGCAGAATATATCAAACTGTGCCCTACTCAGTGAGGTGCAAGTCGTGAGCTCGGTGTTAAAAATGCTCGGTCCCACTGGAGTGCCCTTTGGAGTGACTCAGTCTGATATCTGCCATCACATGGCTAATCATTGGACTTTCTAGTTAAAGTTGGAACTTCTATGGTTTTATTTCCAGCTGATTTTAAAAAGCAACAGAACAACTACTGTGTGCCGCCAAACAACAATCTAAAGTACTCAAACTCTCATGTTGATAAGCTGATTGTTAATTCAAATCTTCATTTGTGTCAAATGAATGTTGAAGTTTTATTTATTAATTGAATGTGCTGCTTTTCTGTTGCTATAAAACAGTGTTAAGTGTGAGATGACTTATCATTAACTTGACTTTATTCTCAAAGCAATGTTGTCAGGGTGCATATTGCAACAGTTAAAGGAAAAAGTTTTTTGTTGACATTGGACAGTATTTTGCACCACAAGGTTCCATTCAAATTGGCTTTATGTTGAAATTGGAATAATCCTCAACAGTTAATGTTTGGTTTCGTGAAAATATTGACATTTTCATAATGTATACTCTGCACCACAATAAAGAAAAACTTTAAAGTTTAAATTGAAAGGTTATTATGGCACTAGTTTACAAGTCCAGCCTACCAACATTAAATTGGGTTGTACGTGGCCCCTGAACTAAAATGTGTTTTACAGCCCTGGTTTAGAAGTCTACATATAATATAAGATTGTCTGAAACTGTCCATCAAATCTGGTATATGTATCCTGCATGTTAACATTTTTTGGAAAACTACATACATATACTGAGAACAAATACCATGTTTTTCCATGTTTTTCAAAGCACAGTGGGTTTTTTTTGTGTGGTTTTTTTACAATAGCAATTTAGCATTTCCTGGTACTTCTACCTAATAAAAACCTGCATTATTGAATAGTTTTTTTTAATTATGTGGAGCTGTAAATCTTTGCACCTCCACGGATGTCACTTCTCCACCTGCTGTTTTCAGCAAAGCTTTTACAGAGCTGAGGACAATCCCAGGTGACTCTGTGGAAAAAAGATAAAGACTGGACAAGTCACAGTCAGCTGTGAATGGTGATAAAGCAATAACTAATTGAGTCTCAGCTCAGTCAATGAGACAAACATACACAGTGTAATGTGGGATAACACACACGCCTCATTTCCTGTGAATTTCTATGCGTGTATTATTTTGTGTGTGTGATGTAAATTTAACGGGAGTTGCATTCAGTGGGCGGTATGGTGCAGCAGTGATTACTCTCTGTTGCGTGGGTTTACGGCGGAGCAGTGGTTAGAAACCTTGGCTCACATGTTTGAGTCCAAGCTTTACGTGTTCCCCCTGTGCATGTGTGGGTTTTCTACATCTACTGTAGTCTCATACTCCTAAATTGGCATGAATGTAAAAGTAAGTGACTTTGTTTGCCCTGTAGTCACCTGGGATTTGCTGAAACCGCCCACAAAGTTGGATGAATCAATGGAGAAGATAGACGGATGAATGTGTGTTTGATGCGCTGTCTGTCTTTGATTCAGTCCTGTGAAAAGCTGGTGCAACATGAAGGACTTTAGTTTTAAAGACAGCTGGGGTAGAATCCAGTTTCCCACCCTGACTTGGATAAAGCAGGTAACAAGAGATGTGGAGAAAAAAAAAATCAAAATTAATGCTTGGATGAAGTGGGTATACAGCAGAAGTGGACAAATAATTATGTCTGGGAGTGCAGTAAAGAGCTGAGCCTTAAGTTCTAATCAGTTCTACTAATTTTCAGTGATTCCAAGCAACATTGCCATGTAAACGGATGCGTAAAATGCAACAAAGGTTTTACATTTTCACTTGAAAACTTTGTGCAACCAACAAAGACCAAATGTGTGCATTTTTTTTCTATAATTATTTATTTTAGTTTATCCCATTCAAGTCCCAGTTCTTAAATATATATTTTCATATCACAGCGTTATTCGGCTAACATTCCATTTCTTTGTGTTGTTTTTTATTGTCAGATGGAACACTGGAACTAGAATCTTAAAAATAAAAAATACAGTAATTGTTTTGCAAGCATCTTATATAATCAATCAAAGAATCAATTAAACTGTATTCATATAGAACTTTTCATACATTCTGTAGCACAAAGTGCTTTTCAGACATGAAAAACAAATGACAAAAACACACAGACACACACACACACACACACACACACACACACACACACACAACACCTGCACACCAACCCTAACTATATTATAAATAACGACAGAAACCTCCTATAGAGCAGAAGAGCAAAGTTTCGCTTGATCTTGATTTTCAGTGTGAATACAGACCGTGAAGGCGAGGCCTCACAATCCTTCAGAAATGTAGTTTTTTTATGCATTGGTGTCAGAAAAGTTACCACATGGTTAGAATGTCGATGTCGATGTCGATGTCTCCTCTTCCGTTCATTGTGAAGCAGAATTCACCAAGAGTTAGATTGTTCACCCACTAATAGGGAACTTGAGCTGGTTTAGACCGTCGTGAGATACTTTAGTTTTTTTACTACTGATGATGTGTTGTTGCAATAGCAATCCTTTCATTACATTTCTGTCTCGTAATCCTCACTTACCAAAGGTCCATATTCAGTCTGCCTGTCTGGTATATGGAGCCTGAATAAATGGAAAACGTGCTGACCTTAAAGAACATCAAAATGGGTTTTTGATTTCACCAAAACCCTGTGGAAAACTAATTTCCTTTCCCCGCAAATACTCCTTCTGCATTCATTGGTATCACAAGTAGCCATCTCGATAAACAATACAGTTTTTTTGTGCAATAAAAATAATAGTCTCGATAGCGGTAATGCTTCACCGAGGAATTCATAAAGTATTACTGGCCGAGTTTACGCTTTTCATCTTCCCGAAAAAAATATAAACATCTTTATCTTGTTTTTTTTAAGCTTCACAAATCTTTATGTCCTGTTTGTTGAACACCACAGAGGCTATTACAGCGCAGAGGCAGTCGTCGCAGGAAACATGAGGGAGCCCTGATGCTTAATTGATATTTATTTATTGCCCACATACAGTATGCCCTCATAATAGCCACTTAGCCAGACTGAAGTCATTTGCCCACATGCTTCAAAATGATGGCGCTTTTTCCTACTTAGAGCATGCAGGAACATCATTCTGAACTCCCAAACACCCCATGCTGATAATAATTACAATTTTATGCTTTTGACGTTGTGACCTTCACCAAGCAAAGTGTTTTAATGGATTCGGCTGCAGCCCAGGTGGACTCTTATCTGGAGCCGTTATTTCTGGACACATTAAGTCGGAGAAAGCCCCTCTAATAGTAGAGACAGAGTTGCTGTCGAGAGTGTCAGATTCCCTTTTGATCCAACACCAAGTGAGGAAAAACTCGGGATTCTCTCGAAGCCCTGAATTCCTTAAAGCTCTATCCCGAGTGTGCAGCACGAAGTCTGCGCCTGCGATAGTGTAGCGGGACGCAGAGCGATGGCTGACAGGGATTACTCACATATTATAGGTCAGCTCCTCGGGGGATTTTAGTTTAATTAAAGACGGTGCTCATTAACTCATCAGTGTTCCACCTACAGTATAGTGGCCTTTTCATCTCACCACAATATTGTTCTGTAGGGGATTGTGGGCCATGTAAATTAATAAGCAGCGGTTGATAGCATGCAAGGAATTTTTCCAACAAAATGCTGCACAGTACTTCCTTTTCTTCGCATTAATCGTTACCAAGACTTCAACTTATTTCTGTAAATATGGAGATCCTTGCTTGTGCAAACGGTGATACAAAACAAACACAGCCAAACGATATTATTCAAATATTGATCGAGACCTGAGGCCGTAGCTGACGTTCGAGTTTCTCAGTGAGAGAAATATCAAACCTGCACTGTAGATGAAACCAGACCAGAAGGAACGGAGAAGATTTACAGAGTAGCCTTTAAAAATTAAGCACAGGTATAATTTTATTTACAAACATTTACTCTTCTCACCCCAGAAACCTTGGCAAGCTCACACTAGTATTTTTGATTAAATGACAGACTAATGTATGTGTTGTGGTGGTCTAGGAGGCGGGTCTCTCACCCAGAGGACTGTGGGACGGGGGGCGTGTTCTTGTTTTCCCGCTTGCAGCGGTTTCTGGTGTTTTCCAGTTCGTTGTGTCAGATTGCAATAAAGACGCATTCACCTTCAGCTCCTGAGGTTTCTTTATCCGGCCACAGTGTTTTATTATATCAATGTGATCCAGAAGCAGTAAGAAACATAATTATTCTTGCATGCTTCTATTTTGAAATATCTGATTAGTCTTTATATATATAGCCTGCTATTGTTATAATAAGCTGTAGTGGAATAGTTTTATCATTTCAATTAATCTTTCATAAAGTTAGGTATATAATTATCATATTCTAAAATTGTGTTTTTTAATTCAAAATAGTAATATTTTTAGCTTTAACTGATATTCCACATAGTTTCTCCAGAGGAATCTTTCTAACAAAATACTACACAAGATTTCCATATTTAGACATAAATCATTACAACTTATTCTTGTAAATACACAGATCCCAGCTTGTGCAAAGAGTGAAACAAAACAAACCCCACCAAAAGTTATTATTCAAATATTGATTGAAGCCCGAGGCTGGTCGCTGACATTCGCGTTTTTTCAGAGAGAGAAATACCAAACATGCACTCTGGAAATGTAATGAATCAAAATATCAGATTCAGAGAGGAGACTTTATAAATATAATCAGAGTTACAATCTTGATTACAAAAAAAAAAAAAAATCGCATTCAATTATTGGAAACTAGTAAATCATTTTTTTATATATAAAAAAGGACTATAAAAACACAAACTTGTAAATAACGGCTTTGCGGTTGCAGCACGGAAGTGTTTCAGTCTCAGCGGTCAACTTACACAACAAACCAATGTGTCTCTTGCATTTTATGTATTTTCTATTTTTTGACTCCACCTCGCTCCTCCTGTTTCTCCCTGCAGGGCAGTAGTTGGACACAGAGAGCCGTTGCCTGATGATAGTAAAGACAATATCACCATTTTCACCCGAATCCTCGACAGACTGCTGGATGGATACGACAACAGGCTACGTCCTGGGCTGGGAGGTAAGCGGCGGTATACGTTGTAGATATAAGCACAAACACCTACACAGTGAAAGACTTCAGCTTCTGATCAGAGACACATACAGATGAAGCGAAAGAATGTGGATCAGGTATATCAGAGTACCATAGATAACAGTATCACACATATTTATGTCCCTTTAGCTTTTATAAAGATTGCATCAGAAAACCTTGTTTATCTTTGGATTGCATGTACCTGTTTATATAAGGCTGCATTGAAGAAGGAGACCACTAAAAATACAATGTAAATGTACCACCAGATCTACTCCACCAGATCTACTCCACCAGATCTACTCCAAATTGCTATTTGGTTGAGATCTTGAGATGATTCTTGATTTGATAGATTAGGCTTGTATTTTCTTTTAGGTTTCTTTTGGCGACTTTCGGAGGGCACATTGATATTGTTTGCTTATCAGTAGCATTGCTGACCTGCAGCTTATAACAGTACTTTAAAGCCTTTGGCACATTTCTTCTCGAGTCTCAGTCAGGAAGCAGCATAACTACAGGTAGACTCACCTTTGAATATCAAGAGAAATTAGGATTTTGTTGAAAAAGTATCTATTAGAACAAAACAGGCAAACAACTATGAACCTCTTCTTTTTAGTTGTCTGTATGATAGCTGTAGCTGATGGGAGATTTCACACCTGTTATGGACTTATGTGTGACGACACACTGCAAGGAAAGGAAATATTGAAGATAAACTATGAGATATTTACACAGATCAAAAATTGCATGCATGAATGAATGAAACTTTAATGAGTATTACTTCTTGTCAGAATTATTAGTCCCCAGATGGCTAAATATTTAATTCTATTTTCATTGTATGTGTTTTTTAATAAGGCTCATCCACAAAATAAATTTCATCCACGACTGCGCACAGTGAGTCATGATAGCTTGTGCAAATGATGGACCGACACCGAGATCATAATGACGTCAGGTCACTTTGTCGCAGCACTGTTGTGGAAATGTGGCTTCCCTTGGGTGAAAGTCTTTGTTCAATCATGCCCAAATGGCAAATAATCACATATGTCAGTAGAAATCCGTCTAATTGTTGCCATTTCATCCAAATATTCGCGCCCACCCCCAGGACCAAAATGCTGCATAACAGCAAGCCCACATGCTCAAACAGGCTTTGCCATTTCTCAGCCAGCCAGCTGGAAGTGGCCATTTCTGCTCTGCTGCATGCGGCTGAAGCCATGAGCGTCCTCACCGGGCTGAACACCCACCAGGCTGATAACTGGGTCTGTGTGGCAGAAACCAGGAGGAGAAGCAACACGCAGGTCGTTAGTATCGCAATCCCCCCCACAAAGGGCAAGACAAGGCCTGCACCAGTCATGTCCTCCAGCTACCAAGTTCTGCATGCGGTGACTCCGAGCTCCAGCTTTTGGACCCATTTTCTTTCTGCTAAAGCAAACTATAACAGAGCCAAAACAACAGGAGCAACAGAAATTGTTCTAATTGGCTGAAATAGCACACACTATTCATGAGCCACTCCAGGGTTTTTGTTTCAGGGGCTGAGTATGTGGTAACACCGTGTTGATATTCAGCTGAATTTATTTATGTGAAATGAGCTCTGAGGCAGGTTTATCATCGTCTTACATCTGCAAACAAGCTTGAATTTTCTAGATTTGCAAACACAGGTGATCACGACAATCTGTTATATTTTAATTCCTGGATATGTAGTGATTTGTTGATGATTTTAAGTCTAAATCAAGTCAAACTGTGGGGCAAAACCGGCCCTCGGGAGGCTCCAATTTGGCCAAACAACAAAGCAAATGATGAAATAAAGCCATGTTACAAGTTATGGCTTGTTTAAGCGGTAGCACAAGAAATATCCTCAACTTTACAGTAAATCTAGTTTAGCTTTATAGTAGTCTAAATCTGTGCTTTTGCAGGTGTGCTAGGATGAGTAAAGGATGCGCATGTATGATATAATTGAGGTTTGATGGTGGACCTATTCATAGTTTTTCATTATAAGATGTTATTGTTAAGAACTGTTAGGCCAAAACAAAAAAAACAAAACTTCAAAACTCTTTTAAGATTTTTTTATAATATGAATGGATTTTCCTAATGTACATTTTGATATCCACTCAATTAGTCTTAGACATTGTTCAATACACATCAGAATACAGTAATTATGTTTTAAGCATACAGGTAGGTTTGTCTGATCATGAAAGAAAATGAGCAAAAGGCCCAAAATGACCAATATATCCCCCCTTAGTGTAGCCCGCCTGCTGCACCAGAGTCAAGAGCGTCCACCTTTGCTGGAACAAGGCTACCAATCTTCTTCCTGTTGGACGATCGCTCGCCTCACTGCTCCTTTTGAGAAACAGTCATGTGGGACCATCTCAGACACGCAGACTGGATAGAAAGTGAAAAATGCCATTTCATTTTATTTCCAGCAGCATCTATTAGCTCTGCCCCATGCTCTGGTGCATTGTTGTAAACAGAAATGGGGGCAGCTCATTCTGTTCCCCTGCCGAGGCTGCCATGCAAACTGCTGACTCGGTGTTGTGATAATCGCGTATTTGTGAGCGCTATTTGCGTTGCAGGAATGATTAATGTGGAAGTGGATCCCCTCTCTCAGGGGGGCCTTTTGCCAAAGGATTAGAGACTTCACCTGTGGGTGGTCTCTTAGATCTGGGACACAGTTAGACACGAGGATCTATTCACTTTTGGAGAAAAGCCTCATCACTCTCTAGTTGTTGCTCCGCTGGGATCAGCTATTTGTCTCGCCGTTGGCCCAGGAGACTGCTTTACACATTCGCCCCAGAGGAAGCTGATTCAGCTCACACCGAAGAGGGCAAAATCTGATCTGTCACGACTTTCATATCATGCCCCACTTAAATGCTTTGTTCTAATCGTTTGTGAAGTGTTTGGAAACAGTCCTTCCACGTCACGTCATTAATACCATCATTTAATGTGTTGACTAGCTCTGTGCGTAATGATCAATCTGATCATTGCTCCAGCTTCTGGAAACATCTATAAATCATGATGACAGAGCAAAAGCAATTACAGAGTTTGCATTGTAACATAATGTGCAATGATACATGTAATTAGAATAAAAAATACATTGGGGGCCCGGCAATATGCGCGACCTCGTGAGAATCATGTCAGACCCATGCAACAATAGACGCAATTGTGTCTAATGTGATTAGAACGGCGAACGCGGGCAAAGAAATTGTTTTAGGCACTAACATGTGCCCATTATTTGGATAAGATATACACCCACAGCCCCATGTGTTAATGCTGAGCTGCTGTATTTCATTCCTGAGCCAGTCATCCCTCAGGGATTATTAAATGTTTTTGGGGCAGGCTAACTCAAATTATTTTGGGTCAAAGGGGATGTCTTCTCTCCAAAGATACAGACTTGGGCTTGGCCCAGAGCAGATTTTATGCTGTGGCGGACAGAAGTAGCTTGAGCCAAACAAATGGTAGTTTTACAGACCAAAAAAACTATCAAGAAGCATCTGTGAAGTGGCTCGCAGCAACATTTTGCTTCTGAATCGAGGCTGACTAAAAAGCCTTCTGGGACATATCCTGCGAAGCGCTGTAACTGGAGCTGTCCAACGCTGCTCGCTACATTTTTAGGAAATGTCGAATACGGTTAGTCCAGCTTTACATTCCTAAACCTGCAGTCTCTGGCAGCAACAACAAGGACATGGATTTGACAAAATGATGCACAAAGACGGCTTGAATCCACCTATTAAGCTGCAGAGAAGGCCACGAATTCTTCACAGGTGGCGTGCGCGTCGTCCTTGGTTCTTCCTCGATTTTGAAGTGTTTCACTAACCCTTGATTACTGTGGAGGTTTTTATTTGTGAAGCAGCTTAGTTGAAAGCCAACGGGCAGACTTCCTCGTCATGCATGCAAACAAGCGGCTTAACAAAGGGCCTTCGTCTCCTGACTTGCACTGTAATGTCTCCTGCTCATTGTTGTTGTCCCTTTTCCTCAGAGAGTGTGACAGAAGTGAGGACAAACATCTACGTGACAAGTTTCGGGCCGGTGTCAGACACAGATATGGTGAGTAACACCCATCACATCCAAGCAGCCTTTCATGGCGTTGCAGTTAGATCATTTCAATCGGGGAGTATCTCTGCAGAATTACACGTAATTTATGTTAAACTTTTTCTTGTGCAATGATGCAACAACATTCACCCTCAAGCCTTTCGCATATTTTTACATGTAGGAGGTGGATAATTAATCCTGGAGCATTATGAAAACAAACTCAAAGAGTAGAATAACCCACCGTGCAACTAACCAAAAGTAAACCTTTCTTCTCATGTTTTCACACTGTTGGAGGCACCAGACAGACACTGCAAAGCTAAAAAGACTATACCTGTTGTGCTCAAAGAAAACAACTTTATCTACGAGGTGCTCCACCTGTCTACCTGATGTTGGTCCTGCACAGTCCTTTATACATGATTTTGACACCGGCGGGCCTTGTAATTTATTTTTTATTACTACTTCTTTTGCACTACTTTAATGCATCGAGCACCAGAGCTGCACTAGAATAACCCAGACGTTCTGTAATGTGCCGTGGTGTCAACGTCTGGGAGAGACATTGTTAAATAAGATGTAATATTATGTTTTCTGTGTCATCGAGTACCAAAATCTAGGTCGGACAGTTTGAGTTCAAGATAAGATGGAATTTTAAAAAAGAAAATATGACTAATGTGACCTGCTGCCAATGGCCATGCGGGTTAGCCATGCCTTCATATTTTAGTTGCCCAAACATTCAAAAAACTTTGAATAAATTGAGGAAAATACAACATTTATGTTCCGACATTATATCATACCTACTCTTTTGGATTAAGTCACTCTTGCTATTTTTGGTTAATTTCCTTCACAAACCCTGGATGACCTCCTTCAAACAGCAGCTGTCGGAGATGTTTTGTACTTCATCTTGGGACCTTATGCGGCTTTTGACATATTTGATCATGCAGCTCTAATTGACCGCTGTGAGCTCTGGGTGGTTTCCTCCTCGCTCAGCACAGAGTCAGCTCGACAGCTTGTATGACGTAGCAAAGATTAGTAGCGTTTGGAAAAACTTTTGGAGCGCTCGGTTCTCAGTGGAGAGCTGCTTCACCCTGAGCGATGGCGCTGCTCTTAGCTTCTCAGGAGCGGCTCAAGGTTACAGCTGTCAGACTCCAACTCCACATGATTCAATGAGAGATCTCTTGAGGATCTCATACGCTTGTGCGAGGTCAGTTACAGTGGATAGTAAACCTACCAGTCAGGCAAACCAATAGTATAAGGCATTTTCAAGCTACAGAAACGTTGCAGGCCTCCCACAAAAGTTAGCCGTAGTTTTAAATTATTAAGAAAATGTATCTTACATATTGATGACATTTAAATTTACGGGCTGAGAGAAGATTCGTCATTCACTGCATGCGCAGTTCTGGGTGATGTGTGGTCGACTGAGAAGATTTCCACAGTCCCAAGATACAGAATTCAATCTGTGTTTATGCTTTCTGCTGGCTGTGATTTATATGTTACTTAAGTGAACCTTCACTGAAGCCCAACTCTGCATATTTAAACCAGTGGCGGCACTGGATTGTAAAGTAATTATTTAACTAATTATGGGCTTGGTAATTAATCCAAATAAATGACATTTTGAATTTCTCTCTTTGATACAAGATGCAACATCTTTTAATTTAAACTGATTTTGGTTGATGAGTCAATCATTACATAGATATACATAAAGGTACACATTAAAGTCATATTCTAAAACATTTGTTGACATTAGAATAAAAAAAGAACATATGAATAAAACATATCAAAATCCTTCACATCTATGCAGAAAGGCAAATGAAGTTGGCCACAAGATCCTTCCTTCTATCAAATTCTATAACTTGTAGCTTGTGTTTGTTGTTTCAGTGTTTGTTGTTAATTCTTTTCATTCCATGTATATAATAGTCACTCATTTTAACATTCTATTTCTTCTGTGTACTCTATTCTGTGTGGATTGACACTGCAAAAGTAATTTTACATGCTAAATTTTAAACATTGGAGGACATCAAACAGTTGCTTAGGTGGTATGGAAATTCTTTGTTGTATATTTTGTTCTTATTCAAGCTTCCATTCAACAGTTTCCTGAACTCAAACTTTTTATCCAGCAGACCAAAGAAAAGAAGTCTTTCTTAAGAATATTCTCAGGTGTACTGAGAAAAAAAAGCCATGTCGACATTTAGAGTTAAAGCAAATGCGCTTTGGAAAAAATACTTTTCAGTAATTACTGAATTTAATTTAATACGTCAATTTTACTGATCAAGTTTTAACAGTATGTTGATAAAGTGCAAAATCAGAGGTATATTAGAAGAACTCAAATTTTTCACAATTAATTTCAGTTCAGTTATTATGAAAAAATGTTTATGTGACAACAGTAAGGAGCTACTTTCCAGAAACAACATTCATGTCTTTAGTGCTCTGCTTGGCCCCGTTTGAACGACATTTCAAGTGAAGGCGTATAATTTGTGCAATTTCATTTCAGAAAAGTTTCACGTTTACACAGTAACATTTTTAGAAACACTGAAAAAACAACTACCAAGTCCCCAAAGTATCATCAGCAAATACAGCACTCTGGAGTCCACCATTGTCATGAACTGACCTGTGCATGAGCAGAACTATTTTCTACAGCCGTGCTGCGCATGCACAGTAACAGCGTTGGTTTTTTTTTTTTTTAAAGTTGCATTTTCAGTCATTCCAAAACACCCACAACACAACGAAAGTTTTCAGTTTTCACATTTATTTTTTTGTTAAAAGGCAAAAAACCTACAACATTACATCATCACTGCTATTGATGAGCTCTGCAATTGGTTAACATGTCTGCAGCAGATCCCTGTTATTACTCTTCTACTGCAGAATAGACTCAAATGTTTAAGGTAGACAAAGGTCTTCAATGTGTAGTATTTATCCACCAGCAGTTTGCTACTTGTTATATCTTTCTGCTTCAGCTGCCAGACTGTGGTCAGGATAAGACCCTGGAGAGAAGTTAGCCAGGGATGCCAGCTCTGACGCCAGGTCCCTTCAGTCGACTCGGCAGTCTGGAAACAAAACTCTCAACTTGTTTTGAGACACAAGGAACTCTTTTATGTTTATTTGCAAGAACGAGCTGCTGAAATTTCCTGCCATTTGTTGGTTCACTAATTCTTAACTAATTGGGCCACTATGAAGTCTGATTATCTAAAAATGAATCCTGTTTTCACAAAGTATTTCAGTAAGAGAAAACAATTACAAGTGAAAGTGTAATTTGATTTATTGCTTTTGAATACTAGCACTGAGTGGTGTCAACTAATTGCTCATTTTTAACACACAACTCGCCAAACATTATAAATGACAAAATTCTAGACAATTTAATGTTTTGTCCATGAAAAAACAGCTATTTTCTGCAAATCTGTTGCTTTCAGTCACGTCAAGTTTGCACATAAATGTCAGTTTCCAGTCAGGTTTACCAAAATAACGGAAAAATTATTGTCATTGTCGCCACTATAGCGCTGCAGTTTCTGCTGCAGTTCCGAGTGTCTTACAAACGGCTCCCGTTCAACATTTCATGAAAATGAAAATCCATTGGTGGACGTCCACCTTCAAGAGATCATCCCTGCCATTGTGAAGATGGAATATGTGAAGCAAAGTATGTCGAACTTGCTTTGTGAGAGAGCGGTTGGCTCCCATACTTTACAACAATAGGCAGTGCTTTATCTTTTCCAACACATATCACCTTTGGGGTCTCTCGGAGCTCAATTTTAGATCCAATCCTTTATTCTCTTCACATGCTCTGCTTGGCAGCAACATGAATCAACGGAAAACAGCATGGGACACAGAAGCCCACTTGTTGTAACGTTCCGGTCAGAGCCACAGTTAGCGAGGTCAGCGAAGGTGCATTTTGTCTCCTGTCAGAAGCAAAGCACCTGCTGTCGGCGCACACATGCATCTTCTGCCTTTAATCAATGACTGTAAAGTAGCAGTCGCGGTGTGTTTGACTCCTCCCAGATGCGAGGAAATAACATCAGCATATTGCATTTTTCACATTTCCGCATTTCCTCGTCAGTATCAGATCATTACCCAGCCAGGGCTCGTTTTGGCCCCAGGCAGCGTTGGCTGGGTTTTCCTGCTACAAACTCTCATGGAGGCTGCACAAAGGCTTCAAATGTTTCCTTTCAAGATTGTTCACAGTCGAGCCTCAAAAGATCATCAAGCTCGGCCATTGGAAGACTTTACACCACAGAAAAAGACATCAACAGTCTGTAAACACATGCAATACAGTATGAATGAAAACTAACTGGTTTTTTTTCAATCTGTCATATAGGATGTGGGATTTGGCTTAATCTATTTTTATGTATTTGCAACTAAGCGAAGGTCTGTGAAAATAAATAACATAATTGGATATAATGAAGCCCATAATGTAATAAAAGTGTAGCTTAAAGTAAAAAAAAAAGCATTTATTTATAAGAAATGCAGACTTCTTGTTATGTATAATGACATTATTGGCACGATGTTATTATGACAATGGATTCAATAAGTTATTAAACAATTGACAAGATTTTACAATATGGGCTTTATTACATTAAAAAACAATTAACCAACAATATTACATTATTGGCAGGTATTATGTTATTAGCCATTAGTACATCATTGGTTCTTATAGTCTGAGTCTAAATGTAATCATCAAATAAAGAGGTTTAGATTTTATTATTTTTGTTAAATGATTTCAAGATTCCATTAACATTTCCGGAGCTTCAGAGCAAAACTTTTCTACAGTATCTACATACAGCTGACTTCCATAAACAGGCTGGATGTGTTGCAGATTTCTTGGACAGGATTGCAAGAATAAAAAAGTTGGAAAGAGATTAATCCTTTGTACCTTCAGGTGATTTATTTAGAGGAGTGAGTGAAAAGACGAGGCCAAACAATATACAGTGAATTTGTGGGCACAACTAAATAAGTAGATATTCACTATGAACTCTCATAATGAGCAGCATCAACTGCCGGAATTGGTGGTCATTTCTAGAAGAGAAGATTGCCTCTGATGGTGAGTGGGTTGCTCAGGTTTTAGAAACTGAAGCGGACCGTGGGGCCTGCTCAGCACAGGGCTGCACCAGGTTTTTAGATGAGGCAGGAATGCGATGTGCTGGAAGTTATTTTCGTGGTTTTGTGTCCGGGATCTGGTGGAGTAAGAACCAATGAAAGCTTATCGACAATAGGTTCGGGGTTTATGCGATAGAGTTTTCTGGATCATGAGTTTGGATCAGGCAAGCCGCTGAGTATTGAGCACTGTAGCGAACAGTTGTGGGAAACTCGACCACTTTTCTAGGTCAGTTAAAGAGAGAAAATGGCTAATCCTGGAGGTATGTCTGAGGTGGAAACAAGCTTTGTCAGTATTTCCTTGATGTGTTTCACCAAAGGAAAGTTTTGTTTTGAAGACAATACACCAGAGTTCAGCTGATTAATTGGAGGCAGCTATGTAGTGATTAAAACAAAGAGGGGAAACTGGCCGTGTAGTGCTGAGGGACATGAAAACATCTTTTAACTCAAGTCTATATCTTGTTATGAGGCACTACTTTTTTTTTTTTTGTCAAAACTTATTTTCTTTAATGAAGCTCTTTCATAAGCCCTGTTAACTTGTGCTCCACCTCCAAAGGAATAAACTTCAGCGCCTGCAGATTTTGATGCAATGCGGGAAGTTAAACCCACAATAACCCCCGTGAGTCAAATGTGCGCGGGTCGTCACGCTCTCCGAGAGACACATCGACATTTTTGTCAGCGTACAAATGAAGGCAACGAAGTCTTCATTGGTCTCGAGTCTCGAAGGCTCTGAAGCGGTAAAAGACAATCGAAGTGTAAGTTAACGGGTTACAATTTGGTGGACACAAGTGTCATTATCATTATATATCGTTCTTTAGCTTAGTGCCAAGACGCTATAGATCTGCTTTTAAGAGGTACTTTTTTTCATTGTGATGAGTTTCATATAGATTTAAAGACTCAGTTGAGTTATCATAACTTTAACACCAGGGGGAAAAAACGTATTACTTTATTGAAATGTACTAAAACAAAATTAATTGTTTTTGAAATTATCTTGTGTACGTCTAAAATATGTACGGTTGTATAGTTGTATAGTTTTCATGTACGGTTACAATTTAGTTTTTTTTTGTTTTTTTTTTGTTTTTTTATGAAACCACACACACATGCGCACAGACAATACTACGCTATAAACATTGACAATGTCAATAACAGACATTGGTATGGACAGACGATGAAGTTTGATTGCTTTTACAGGTGACTAACTACTCACACATGTGCAAAAGAACTGCTCACTACAGCCATGGTGCGCAGTAGCTCCGCTTTCAAAAGGTTTTCCCCATTTCCAAGGTGTCTTAATAGTTTTCAAACAGTTCCACCTTTTCCAAAACGCTGTGTTTTCAGTGGCTCCAAGCAGAATCGTCGTGTAAACGGACACTCAAAACACAATGAAAGTTTTCTGTTTTCACTTGGAAGCACGGCTATGTAAATAGGGCCAAAGAGGCGGCACGTTTTCGGTGAACAGAAAAAGAAAAATAGACCACATCACTAAAGTAACTTCAGCCTGGACGAAAACATACAGTTACCCTAAATGTGTAAATTATGTAGAAAAAGTATAGCTTGTACTGAATAGCAAGCAGATTGACATGGACTCAGACTGTCTGAGGGCTTTGTGTGACGCTATTGTCCATGTGTACTGGCCTTCATTGAACCGGCCAATTGTTTGCATGCTGACTGAGCACTGTATTTTATGTCGTAAGGTTTTCACTGGGAATCGACTCATCCTGACAATGTGAACAGTCAGCTATTGTGGTCATGCTAACAAGGTCCCAAATTTATTGCTATCATACTGATAATAATCAGCTGAAGGGTGTTTGCACCAAATCAATTCCCCTCGTTGCAATTTGAAAGTATCAACACTCCATTTTTTTTTTCCATTACGAAAATAATTTTTTCATTCTTACCTTTTATGATCTCAGCATTTATCTCAGCCATTATAAAGTCAAAGGTCCTACGAATAATAAAGTAATGCATCAAGCTTTATTCCAATCCATCACGTAAATGCACAGAAATGTCTTTAGATTGATTATTTTCTTTGTTGGCTTGAGGCACTACATGACAGCTGTAGTCATTAAGTTTAACCCTCTGGGACTGTACCAAAGGGCTTGGTGAACTATCCGACGGTTATTGAGATATTTTTGGGAGGATCAGAGTGTCCAGCTGACAGATCCTGCCATCCCCCAGAGTCATGCTCCTGGTATGGCTAAAAATGTAAAACTCAAATACATTGGGACAGTTGAAACTGAGATGTTCCTCGACAGAGCACGCTCTATACCCTGGGCATTTCATATTCTATGTTGTTTGCATCCAGAGGTCCAATTACCCATCTCTGTAATATCAAGTGTCCCAGAAATGTCTGCTTCTCGCTCACCCTCAGGGCCACTTGTTGAGTCTTCACTGGGACCCCAATACGCCACATCTGCCTTGAAAAGCTCGTATCACAACAGGAGGCAACCTAACTGCATAATCGGCAGGAAACTTAAATATCAGGCCGATAACATGAAACCTTGTTTCTCAAGAAAATCTCAGGAGTTAGTCACAACAAGAGCCAGAATCTGGGTTACAGTCTTGATGTTGATCTCTGGTAAGTGGCTGGATGTGTTTCTTAACCTCAAGTCTCCTCCTTCTCACCGCCTATTCTGTTTTTTTTTTTTTGGTTCCATCTCCTCCTTTTCTTCTCAGAGACTCTATGGAGTCACATCTTATTCACATGCATGCAGCGTCACAGTACATGTACCTGCTTCATGGTGGGATTTGACAAGCCTCCGCTGATGAAATGTGAAGCGATTTCAGACGTCTCATGTGCTGTGCTGCAGCTCTTGTTGAGAAAGACATCAGATCTCACTAGGGCTGCAGGATTTCAGGGGGGCTAAATATTTCTGTGATACCTGAGATTTTCAGCACATATCCACGTGCTTAAAATTCAGGAAGCAGCGGCGTCGATATGTATCATCGGTTCAAGGTCTGGATGGAGCAGACGGATGTTTGTGCTACTAAAATTTGAAGGTGAACTTATGGATTCTTTATTAATCACGATGCCCTTGTTCAACGACATGGAAGCCCAATTAAACCCACCATTTCAGAGAACATGCGGAATTTAAATGTGTTTTCTCCGAAGCTTTCAGGGAAAATGTACTCTTAAAATAGAGCTTGTTTTTTATGTTCTTTTTTGTACACTCTTGGTACAGGTCAGTGTGTTCTCTAACGTCACAGGGTGATTCATGTGCAGGGTTGGAAAGAATTGGGGGGAAAAAACAAAGTGCAGGCACAGTTTTCACGCATCCAATCAACCAAGGGTTTTTTTTTTGTAATAATGATAGCCAAACATGATAATGTCAGTGCCCTGCAATCATTTGGCAATCAAAGTCAAAGTGTTTGACTTTCTTTGATTAAAGGTGGTGGGTTCTTTTCCACATGCTTATAAGCGAATGGCAACCTCTCAAAGACAATGAAGGATATACTCAAGGGAAAAGGTACAGATGCGTATTTTAATTACAGCGGCTCTATTTCTTGTGTCACATACCATTTCCAATAGCTGAAAAGACCTTTTTTTAATATTACAATCTGATCATGAAAACTGACACTGAATAGAAAAAAAAAATCTGCAATTGTGAATATAAAGAAATCAAAATACATTTTCAGAGAAGGAAAGGAAAAGGGAAAAAAATCCACCCAAAATGTGGCTGTATGAAATGTGATTACTCCTAATTTCAATTATATTCTAATGTGAAACAACAGATTTTCATTTTCAAAAGAAACTCCTAAGACTTGATACTTGGTTGAGCGTGAATATAAACTGATTAATTCGCATATGCTCGTTAGAGCTCACATTGTGCCGACTCCATGAGCCTCTCACAGTGAACTTCTCTCAGTAGTCACCACTGTCGGTGTCAGCTGCTTGTAAACATGCTGTATTCACACAGCTGCACAATTTAGATCTTTTCACAGTCATTTGGCATCTTGATCTAGAAAATGAACACTTGACATAGTGACAGTGATGAAATTATAATTCACACTGTTAAGGTAAAGCTTTAGACGACAGTTCAGATTTCACCCCTTGCAGTAATTCTAAAGACAACTGCAATCCATGACACCAGTACTAGCAAAGCTAATGCAAAAAAAATGAAAGAATGAGTATCTTTACAGCTGTTTTGTATCATTGAGCAGCGTATTGAGCAGAGAAGTGCCAGCTTCTCTATTTGTGTTCAAAGAGAAGACATTCAAGTACAATGTGGTACGTTTCTCTTTGTCCTGATATAAATCTTTCAATGGTGAAAATTTTAAAGAACAGAGTAGCAAACAAATTGACTTTCTGACTCAGAAGAACAACAATTTGCAAACATGACTCATTCAATTTAGAATTTTTGGACTGCTTCACACTTTATGATGAGAATTGCAGAGGGTTTGCAGGTTTGAATCCCACTGCTCCAAGCATGTATAGTTAAGGTTAACTGGGAAAAAGGATTTGACAGAAAAATACATATTTGCACAAAAAAAAGCAGATTTTCTTAAAGCTTTAGTTAAATGTTTGAAAGAGTGATAGTAAGATGGCATTGTTTCATTTTAATATTTCACGAGAATCATGATCTCTCCTGACTCTTGCAACCACATTCTCATCCACCATTCCTCCGACCTATTCAAGATTTCTGTGCGCCGTCTGAATGCAGCAGTGACGCGAAGCACTTGTGAAATGAAACACATCATCAGTGAACACAATTTGCCCATCCATCACGATGTATACATATTGATTGGTCGGCAAGGTTGCTCATGATGGACACAGTTCATTTGCACTTACTTTAATATGTCCATTCACTGTAATCTCTTCTATTATCCATAGCCATTTGAGCATTTCAAAAGAACCACTCATTTCCCAATGAGGCTCATATGCGGTGCGCTTTCACATGTTCACCTCCACATTTCTGCCCCTGAATCCACAGAACACAATGTTCGTGCCGGTAGTCGGGCGCAGTGAGTGCCAGGACGTGTTTACGCCTCAGAGCTGCAGACGCCTGTGAACTCTGGAGATAATTGGAGTTGGTATGGGATTCACAGCTCATTGCAAATCTCACACAGGTTACGCTCCCAGCAGGGAGAGGTGAACAGCACACGAGAAGCGAGGCGAACAAAGATAATTGACAATGGGAGAATAAGAGGGACTCGTAATTAAGACATTCATCAAGTCTCTGACTGATCATTACAATGCCCAGAGTGTGAAATCCACAAGAGATGGGTCCACTTGATATGCTCCCTCCAAGAAGTGATCTGTATCACAAACACACACAAACACACACACCTAAACTAGGAGGATGTCTTCGGCTTGCTTTGCACTGTCAAAATCGAGACATCATGGCATATATCATGAATTCCATTTCTGCACAACATATTGGAAAAACGGTCCCCATGCACAATATAATATCTCGTCAGAGGCACTACATCAAACCTGTCAGGCCAGACAGCTAATCTAGATCAACAAAACAAGTGCATCAAGCCTGGAACTGAAGACAATAACTTATTGTATGCATAAGAAAGTCCAGGACTCAACTTGTACGAGTCTGCCTGCTTTTAGAAACGTCTAATCATCATGTATTGAATGGTAAATGGATTTTTCTTATGTAGCCCATTTTACCGTATCAGAGTTTTTATATGTTTTACATTTACTTGAGGGTGTGAACCATCAACCATCGAATTGGAAACTCACACCAGTAAATATTGAAACCAATATTTTTTTAAGTCCAAGGTTAGCTGATCAACGGCTTATAGGATATTTGTTGGAGCGGGTTTTCACACCACAGCAGGACAATTTTTGATAAATGATTTCACTCAACATCTCCGGTTTTTTTGCAATTTTTGCATTTGGTTTAAGTCTCCACTTATATTGAGTTAGCTCATCTCACAGCAATAAATTGCTGCGCTCAAATGTATGTTGAAGACACAGTCACAGGCCTCTGGATCTTTTATTCCTATATGCATTTTTTTTCTTCCTGCTTGTAACCCTTTGCTGCTTCAGCCTCCACTGCCCAACCGAAAACCCAAGGCACTAGTCCACTTGGGAGAAAAATCACTTGAAATACTTTATTTCAAAAGGTGAACAGTCTGTGTGCAAAGTCCAGGGCATGGTTCCAAGGTAGTTATCCTCTCTGGCTTTGTTTGGGTGCAAACTCTGCATCTTTGACTCACTCAAGCTGAGACTGTTTTAGGTTTTTCCCCCAACATGTTAAAAAGTTGTTTGACTTTACATTTATGTGTACCACACTCAAATGACAGAATTCCAATTTGCAGAAATCTATAAATCAGAAGAGGTTTGCCAAACAGCCACGATGACAAGTGAAACTTGTCAGCTCACCTGTCTAAACACAGCTGTCATACACTGACCAAATCTTAGGCAGATAGAAATTCAAAACAATTTATATGAAGCATCATGAACGAGTCCATATAAGTTGTGAGCCTTCCATTTACATGATACCATATACTCCTAAAAAAAACTAAACATTGTATTAAAAAAATACCCTCGTATTTTCCTTAGTTATTGGCCAAAGACCCTCTCTTTACCTCATGATATGAATGCACTTTAGCAGGAAAACATCAAATCTACAAAAATTCATTGGACTAAAATAATGTAATCGAATGACAGACATGTACAGATATGAATCAAAATGAAGCCTGCTGACATGATTAAAATGGGATGTACTAAGCAAATCTTTCAAATTTAATGATATCATTTATTCCATTTAAAGACTGCATTAATATTCCATCAGATATTAGACACAACCTTCCTGCCGTTATCAGGGGCCCAGACAGTGTGTGATTATTTAACACCTAGACCCATTTAGCCCAGTCGAGCGTACATCCTACGTTAACTGCCACCTTTATCAGCCATTTCCTATCATTTTCCTCATTTCCTTTCATTTTCATCACTTTCAGCCCAGTCATTGGCTGCTTCTCTTCCACTGCTGCTCCTCCACTGTGACAAACATTCTGAGCAAAAGGAGACATGCCTTTTGTGTGCGTGACGTGGTTGTGTCGCTTTTTATAATCCTTGTTTTTATCTCTTCATGGCGCTCTCCCTTTCCTGTGAAATGCCGCAGTGGCAATCCCACAGCCTTGACTCGGAGTGTGCAGTAATTAACCTCGACTTGAAAACATCAGAGGCTCATTTAGTTATGGCACACAAGTGACAGTGCTTCTACATCTTTGGGGAGACGTGCAAATAAACATGAATCAAAACACCCAGGAATGCACTGCAGACTTTTTGTAATAAACGGGTTCCGAGTTGTTTCCATGCAACCACTAAGGTGACTCCATTGAATGTAACCTGATGTGACTTCTTGAGCTCACTGGCGCTGAAACAGACAAAAGCCTCGCTGTGTACTTTGAGGCTTACAGTACTTGAAAGCATACTGGAAGTGCATCCAACAGGCTGAAATTGTTTTGGTGTCTCAGGCTGTGCTCAGACTGTCAGTCAAAGCTCCGCTTTGTGTGCATACCCAGCAGAGAATCTGATCCAAGTCTGAACGGCCACAAATCACACGTGTTCTGCTTATGACAAAGCCCGTTTCAATCCACATGTGTTTTTTCCCTGTGTGGACCGTACTCCGCGCCGGACCGCGATGCCAAGTCTGACAGCTGGACGAATAATATCTCAGAGCAGAAGAATATTCTCAGCGTGTTGTCTCATTGTTTTGATCAAACCAGAACAGCAGCTCCACATTGCCATGCAGCAAATACCCCCAATACATTTTATTGCCCTCCCTGTTGGGTTGTTTATGGCTACTTGTGGGCATATGGTCATCACCATAGCAACTGGTGTGTACAAGACCAACAAACACACAAATCAACTGATAAGACCTGATCACACACCATATGAAATGAGAATCAGTGCCTCTTTCAAATACCTGCAGCAAAAAAGATAAAACCGGGGATTTTAGGGACTATTGAAAACTGTTTGTTTTCATTGGAATCACATGATGGGGATTGTGTTCATCATATAATTTTTAGACAATTATTCAACCTGCATCCATCCAGGCATCATTTTAGTCATGCATTTGTTTATTTAGCATGTACACATCCATCTAGTCACCTATTGAGCTATGGAGCCTTCCATCCATGTGTCTATTTAACCATCGACCTATCCATCTATTTAGCTACCATGACATCCATTCATCCCTTTAATCATGTGTCCAGTCATGGATGTGTCCATCTATCCTCTCATAGCCATGTATCTCTCAATTTATTCAGCCACCTCATCATCTATGTAGCCATCCAGCCAACTTCCCAGCAGTCCATCTATCTACCCGCCTCTCTGAAATTGAAAGCACACAGGAGGCTTGTGGCCGACTGTTTGCCGGCTGCAGCAGGTGGAAGCAGCCGAGGCAAGAACCGTGGAGTCAGTTAATAATTCTCCCCGAGCTTGTCACTTTGAGTGACCCCTCTCATGAGGCACACCCTCATTTAATTTACTGTTAATCTAGGAATATTGATTATGGTGCTTTTAAGTCATTCATCACCTATTTAAGAGATTTTCTTTAAACTCACTTATCTTTAGTTCTGCGCCGTTGCTCCAAACACACCATGGGAATTTGCCGTCTTTTGGCTTTTTACATTTAAATAAAGAGTTTAAGTGAGAAACAAAATAATAACTGTAGCTCTCTGTAATTAGATTTTCGATTATGTTCTTTTTTTCTACTTGCCAGGTTCAGCTTTTTATTCTTTGAAACTTTTTTTTTAGCAATACATATAAATACAAAATGCATCAGGGACTAATTTAAATGCATGCTTTTTTTTATTCTACAAAGTTTACTTTTAATCCATTTGGGGAGCGCTGTGGCATGTTACTCCCCTCTTTGCATTTGCCATCATGCTCTGCTTTTAAATCAAGGCAAGATGTCAACAAATATTCTACAGGCATACATTATCTGTGAAGAGGTATTCAGTATTTATGTATTTGCAACACTGCTGTTATGAATGCATCGCAGAGTGTCATTTAAATTGGAGCCGTTCGCCGCTGTAAATCTGTTCCCCTGCATGAAAAAATACCGAGGCGTTTGAAAACTACTGTTGGGTAGACGCTTCGCTCTGTCTCCTCTGTCAAGGAGAAATCAATCACTTAGTCCCTGGAGGAACACCAGCTGGCATGAGATCCAATTGTGCCATTTGGCCTTGTGTGGAGATTGACTCTACTCTTCCTCATTCTTGTCATTCAATCTTCAAATTAATTCCTTGAGTTTACAGGAGATTCCTCTCCAAAAGAAAACAAACAAATGATGGCTTTACCCCAGTGCGCCGAGCCCGCTATTGTCTGGTTAATCATCGCTGGACGTTATTACACTGATTGGGGAACAGTTTGGCATCTCAGAAAGAAAAGAATACGGAGAGTTCGGGAGTGTAAATGTGGTGAATAGATTTTTGAATTGTTCTTGGAGCCAAAACAGAGTCAGACTTTGATGGAGTGTTGCTCTAAAGTTTTGGTCAAAGAGTGATTAGGAGAGAATCACAGTAAATCACAGTGTGATGTTTGTCCTGGTGTCCACGTGTGTGCAGTCATCGGTCAGTCTCATGACCCAGAAATGACACTACGGTCTGTACTGAGAATCCAATATGTGACCAGACAGAACAGGACAAAATGGACAGAAAATAAAGAGATGCCTTCACGACAAAACGAAGAAAGTTTGTGTTTGGAAGATAACTGCACCATCATAACAGTGTTTACTGACAAATCCTATCAAGATAAATGGTGCCACATTTGTAAGAAACATGCATTTGCGGGATGTGCCGCCTAGACAAACATTGTAGATTGTACTCGTGAAACAAATTCTCAAATGAATATACATTGAATTGATGGATCAGAGGATTAAGTTCTATAGAATCCAGGCAATTAATTAAAATGTAATTAAACAGCCTGGCACCTCTGTCTCTTGGTGCTCACCAGCCTTGCTCTCACTCTTTATACCACCAGCATTTGTGCGAATTGACTTTGAACTAATAATATGAATTGTGTTCAATGTTACAGATTGGAAGTTATCAAGGGCCCATCCTGTTTATACCGGTATCCTGAGGATATACTCAGGGCAGCTTTCAGGAAGTTTTGTTTTGAACATGGCTGCAGGCAATTTGACGTGTTACTGGGAACAGGGTTTTATTTGTTTCCAGAGAAGGCAGAAGTTTTTTTTGAGCATCTAAATCACTGCTACATACAGCTCTGCTATTGTGCTGCTTCTACTCATAAAGTCAAAAGTTGGGGGGAAAAAGCTGCTTTACAAACATCCATACTGTTGTCTTGTGGTGTCACAATAAACTGGAATGCTACAACCCTGTTTTTTCAGGACGTGAAGGAATTATGAGTATTGAGGAAGCTGGAAGACAGTGTCAGCCGACAGGGTTGTGTTGTTCATCCTCGTCAAGCTGACGCTACAGTTGTTCACCATTTTTAGGTTTTCATTTCAGAAAAGTTTCTTGTTTACACAGCAATATTTTGAAAACGATGTCCATTTACATGGAAAAATGCCATTCCACAAGTTGTCGCTTTTGGTTTGTTTTTGTAAAGAAAACACACACACAACTATAAACATTAACAATGGGCATACAGGGACATCAATATACGTAGACACACAACAAAGCTGGATTTTTATTACAGCTGACTCTCAACTCTGAAACTACCAAGGATAATATGAACTGGGAGTCATAAAAGTCTGGAGGCAGCCATTGTTGGTATTGGTCGACTCGTACATGAGCAAAGGAACTGTTACTACGACTGTGGTGCACATGTGCACCAGCGACGTATCAGAAAAGTTTCCCTTCTTCCCTGTTTACATGGATTTACATACATTTCCGAGTATTATTTAAATGTTCCACCTCAGAAGCCGTTCTAAAAAGTTTTGATTTCAGTAGCTTTTGGCACCATTGTCAATGAAAATGTAAATGAACAATCAAAATGCAATTAAATATTTCTTTTTTTTTTTCCTGTAAAACAATTTGGCAATTCTGTGTTGAAGGCAACCCACATACTCTGCTCTGGTGCTCCCACAAATGCCATTCTCTTTCTATAGGCTGTGCACCTCACCGTGACGGCGCCTTTTTTGGGCCAACAATGTTGTTTGGTGTTTTTTTCAATCTGAAATCTTGTGCTTTCACGTCAAGATTCAGAAACACTAAACAATTCTGAATAGAGATTAATGAGATATGACGAAGTTAACTCAACAGGCAAAAAAGGAATTAAGTGGCAGAGCAAAACACGTATTTGTCACATTCTCGCTTTCATCTCCCCGTAAAGCTCTCAACGGGCTTTATTAAGAGCACTGCTGAGAGGACAGATGCAGTGTAATTGTTTTATCGTACTTTAGGCTCGCGGGCCGTCGGGGAGGTCAATCACATCAATTAACATGCGTCCGTCCTGCGCTGTTGAGCGGAGCCCCGTTGGTGTGCTGAGTGGAAGCCGCTCACCTCCCCCGCTGGGCACGGTGGCATCCCGTAGTGAAAGCCACTGAGAAATGACTTTATCAAGTTCCCACTCAGGAAGCAACCGGTTACAGTTCACTGATGGCTGCTCCAGCGCGCAAAACCCTTTTTAAAAGAAGCGAGCGGAAAAAGTACAAAGTGCCAATCGGAACAGAAACATGCACAACATGATTTTATTGATCACCAATATGGTGCGCTGTTGTGTGAGATACAGGTGGCTTCCTTTTCCTCAGCCGCTGTACACAGCTGGTGAGGAGAGGCTGTTGCTAGGACACCAAGTCCCATTGAATGAATACTGTGAAATAAATTCAGTTTGACTGGCTACTTCCTGTGTACGCTTTGTTTGTGTGTAGTTTTTCATGTGTTGTTGCCAACACAAAGACTTTGTTGCAAATCTATAAAACATGAAACAGATGTAGTACAAGGTTCTTGGCTTGTCGGTCCATTTTGAAGCTTGAAAGTCTTAATTATAACCCTCTGCAATGTTACTACAGTTGGAATTGCATCATGTAGAACTCTATGACTTAAAAACACATCATTTTACACCTCTAAATTTGTGTGTACATGCACGTATGTAGCACAATTTAGACATCAAGTTATTCCAACAGTTTCAGAGGTGCACAGAAATGCATTATATAACAAATGCATGATAATAAGGCAGCGTGCCAATAATGGAACAACATGCCAATTAATCCCATCAGCTGGGTAAATATGTAGCCTCAATCAAGCAGTTTTCACCTACTGGGATCTTTAAATCACAATCACAAGGCTTTCCACTTTTTCGAGGCCTTTTCATGCACAACCGCAGCCAAGCAATCATAATTAGCTGTTAGCCATCCGCTCCCAACTTATAATGGCGGTCATTTCTGTGTAGTGCACTTTAGCCTGAGTAATATAACAACATTAAAAATGACTGTTGCAATTTGAAATGACTGTTTAGTTTTGTTATTAATCTAGCTTTAACAGGCACCGACTTTTATGTTAATAGTGTTTGTCCTGCTGTTGTGGTCCAGTCCAAACTACTACTCCATTATTTATGGGATTGCTTTCCCATTTGAAGTTTAACATGCCGTTAACATCCACTGGCCTGGCCAGTAGTAGATATATTGACCTGGCACGTCAGGAAAAGCACAACTTTAATGACTGGATGTTTATTTCATGATGACTTCGCTCAATTAGGCGTTTCCAGTAGTCAATGATTGAACACACGAACACTTGTTAAAAATGCATTGTTAATTAGCATCTGTGATAAAACACTCTCTCTCTCTCTTCCAGGAGTACACCATCGACGTCTTCTTTCGTCAGAGCTGGAGGGACGAGAGGCTGAAGTTCGACGGGCCCATGCAAGTGCTGCCCCTCAACAACCTTCTGGCCAGTAAGATCTGGACTCCCGATACCTTTTTCCACAACGGGAAGAAATCTGTCGCCCATAACATGACGACGCCAAACAAGCTACTAAGACTAGTCGACAATGGCACGCTTCTCTACACGATGAGGTGAGCTGTGTTCACCGTCAGTCCCTTCTCTACACTCCCACCTCTCGAAGAGTCGGAAGGTTCAGGCAAATCCGTTATTCACCACAGTCGTGCTTTGATCCACATGATCAGTGCTAATGTCAGTCAGTCGTCAGATGTCCATTTTCACAGAAATGCTAAAAATTATGTAGTTAGCATGCCTGGCTACTAGTGGGTGTTTGTAAAGCTTGTTTTATAAAGCTTAACAATGGTGAGTACACAGACATTTGCATAGACAGGAGATGAAGTTGGACTGCTATTACGGGTGACTCATCTTTAAAACTACCAAGTCCCAGGAGAATATGTACTGGGAGTTATGACACTCTGCAGGCAAATATTGTCCATCTTCTCGCACATGTGAAGAACTATTTACTAAGGCCATGGTCCACATTCACAGTAGCAGCCTTTCAGAACAGATGTGTTTTTCTCCTTGTATACTGAGATGGAGCATTTTCGAAAGGTTCTACCTTGGAAGCAGTTTTTTAAAAATTGCAAATGTTTTCCTTAGAGTTGCAACAAATAGTCAATAGATCATCTAAAATCAATGACAATGTCCAGTTCTAACTTTTTACAATGAAAAATTTGACATTTGTGGGCCCTAATTCTACCTCAACTAAATAAAGTAAATAATGCATGTCGACCAGACTTTGTGATGAACGTCACTGACAATTTTGAAACCTTTTTCACCAACATCATAAAAAAAATGATCACATTTTCACTTTGAAACTACCCTTTTAAAAAGAGATCACCAAAGTTAACCCATTTCATCCATTTCAAACCATTGAATTCATAATACAGTTGCAGCCAGCTGATGCACCAGGATCGTTCCTGCATAATTTTTACATCTGACAGGCAGATAACCGATTTGCGGCCGCCCCTGGGCCACATATGTTTCACACGTCGACAGCTCAGGGAAGAATACCGACTTGATCAAAGCATCGGCATTGTGTGTATGTCATGCCTAAAGTACACTGTAAATAGCATCAACTACCAAGGCAGCCACAGTCACCGAATGCCATTATGTGCAGGGCGGGCGCAAAACTAATTCATTGGGTTCATCTGATCTCAACACTGAGCCTGTCAGTCAGCGGTTCCCGCAGCTTTGCATCGTGGCCATGAAAAGGCTTCAAAAGAAATATTTTTATGATGTTCATCCACGAGGTCAGCATTGATTTTCAAGGGTGAAAATGAAATATTGAAAGAAATTCATTTTGCGGTCCCACATGAGTAGATTTGATGCGGCAGCAGTTCTGCCAAGGACGACGACGACACCTGAGCGCTAACGCAAGTCTTACAAGGACTGTCATGTTTACACTGCTGGGTAAATACGTGGGAGGATGAAGACATTGTATGATGAAGGAAAGTAAGATACATCTCTGCCATGCTGAAGGAAAAAACACTTGTGATGTCATATTTAGATTCAAGCTGATAAACACAGGTTATTCAAATTCTGCCGCTCATTCAGGACTTTAACTTTTCTAACAGAATGTGGGAATCATGTGACGACTGGATATTTTTTGTAGTTGTTTTTATTCCTCACATACTTTCAACTATTTTATAAATTCATGAGCAGCATCCTCTCTTCATGCAGTGCTGTGTGTCGATTTGTTGAAGGAGTCTGAATGAAAATTTAGCTGTTTTGTTAGAGGCTCTGCGGAGCACTCCAAGCAGAGGCTGATAACATGAATTTGCTCACCGGGCAGGTATTAGCTTCAGAATATAAATCTACCATATGGCAGGTTTGGTGTGCACGGCCTCACCTAGCACCCCTAAGTTGATTGGCACTCCCCACCAAACAGCGTAAATCCATTTAATCAGCACGTCCGCAGCATCCGAACTGACAAATGCTGCCGAGGCCTCCCACTCTGCAGGATTGCATCATTATTTCGAATTGAAGGAGCCAGTATTGTCTGCTTGTGCAGCCGCATTCTTTTTTTTTTTTTTTTTTTTTTTTTTTCATAATTTACTCATTTAAATGAACAAATTGCACAGTGTATGAACCGCATGGTGTGTCTTCATGGAGATATGTAGCTCAGAGGGATCAAAGCAACAAAGTTGGGATCCTGTGGTCCAATAATGGACGACTTTACATTCTGCCGTCTCACTATAGTTGAAGCCTTAAAACAGGCTGCATGATTGTATTGGAATTATGAACAAATGTGCAAGTAAAAAGATAATACTTGACTATATAGTCTTTGAAACATGCATCTAAACTACATTCTGGTGAGTTGTATATGTAATATTGATAAAGTCAAAATGTGATTACAAAGGGGCACAATCTATCTCAAATTTATATTTAGAGATCACAAAAAATGCAATGTGAGACTTATTCAGACAATCAGATGGAGTCCTACTGCCAACAGATTGTATTTCACTTTAATATTTCCACATTATATTAAGTCTGTCAAGAAGTCAGAAGCACAACAAGATGGGTCCAAGAAAAGAAAGAGCACTGTTAAATGAAAGATCCAATCCTAAAGCACACAAACAGCAACATCAAATCCTTTTGTGTTTATTGTTTGCAAGTCAGATTGAGATAATAACTAAGATAGTGCAGGCCTAATCAACATTATTAGGTCCTGCTGAAGTGGAATTTAAAGCTCTGTATCGTAATTTCATGGGTTTTTTTTATTCTCTCAAATCAATATCCAAAGTTTACAATGGGAGCAAAGACCGATTTGAAGTCAGGTGGATCATTAGTTTGTACATAAATAAACTTTATTCTTCCTTTATGGAATTGAACACCAATGTTTGGGTATTAAGTGAATGATGCAGAGTTAAGATTTAGAAGAAGAAACAAGTGTAAATAAAATGTAAGACCATAAAAAAGAGAAATAAAAGAAACATAAAAGAGCATAAAAGAATCTGTGCAGGCAACCAGCCAAATTGAAAGACCTCAGTACTTTCCCTCAATACCTGCGTCAACAGGAAATTAATCAATGATCTCTTGATTTATGTCAAGTACACTAAATAAAACTCTGATTCGAGTATTTTCACATCTGATTTAGTCCTTTTATCAGGTTTCAATGGTTTTCTCCTGCACTCCTGAATTATCCAGTCCGCTGGGTGTCTCCTCTGTACCAACAGTGCAAACTGAAAACATCACAGTGATTTAAAATAGACCTCGTTTCATGTGAGCTTTACATATTTGTGTGAAAATAGACCTCAAAATGAGTTATTTCTAGACTTAACTACTTTTCAACCATGCATACACCAGCACATATATTCGCTTATGAAAAGAAACTATCTGCAAAAAATAAAAAGGTGCGCAACATCTGCAGAAGGAAGGATGGCCAGCTTCCATTAACATGCTATCATTGTCGCTGGATCAGAGATTTGATGCATGTAGCTCAAGGCATCGCTCAACTTCAAAAACAGCCTGACAGAGCTGCAGTCACGTCTCCACACTGTCACTTTCGTTTCTTTCATACCTGATGGGAAGTTCTGTCATTGCGCATAAAAGGCATGTATTCAGTCTCTGATCTGAACTCTTTGTTTGCCTCAGTGTGTTCTTGGGTTGAGCTCAGCTCGTGTGTGAATCATGTTGCACTGCAAGGTTTGCAGTTGTGAGTCACTTATCAGTAATTGAGGGCAGCAGCAGAAAACGGACAGAAATGTCGGAGGACAAAAAATGAGCACAGAGTTGTTGTGAATGCAGACAGCTAATTAGAAAAATGGGAGTTTTCTTTTCTGAAGAAGCAGGCCATAGTTTATCAAGTTTCCATACTTTCCCTGCAATGAACTCATTACTTATTCTTATTCTACTCATTACTTATTTTTTCAAATTGTCATTTTCATCAAATATAAATGCGAAATCTGCACGCAAAAAAAAACAACGCAAGAAGTAAATCTGTGCATGCGTTCAGTTTTGCCGACATATTTTGGAAATGAAAAAGAGCATTAATATTATATACTCAGTTTCCCCGGCTGTTAAAAACACCCAGTCCTGATTTGATGCATTCACTACAAATGTTATGACCAAGTTACACTAACCCAGTTTGCGGTCCATTTATGAGTTCCACCGTCCACTGAAGGAAGGTTTTATGACTCGCTATTTTGTTTGAACTCAGCAAATGCAATCCCCATGTTGTTTAAACTTTCATGAGTGAGATAATACGCACTATTTCGCCGTTTGCGTACAGAGTGCTTATGTGGTTCGGCCATCTGACCAAATGAAATAAAGTCTGGGACTCCCGGGAGATTTTAGCTTTCTTGTCAGTCAGCTTAATTCTCATTACGACTGACAGCAAGAGGGTGGGAGGGAGGAGAGAGAGAGGCCACACTCCATTTCCTTTTCAGTTTTTTGTCTTTGTTTTTGGTAAAAGGCATGAATCTATTTAAAAGGTACTTTGTCATTAAAGTGATTGCTATTTAATTCTATTTCCACGTTCCGATTATATTTGAAAGCCACGTCCTGATGAAGAAATTTCTCGGGAAGATCTTCACAGCGGATCTATGAAAACTCTCTGAATTACGTTTGCACAGACCAACGTCGTGATGCGTTTATATGTCCTTAAGCATCAGTGCAGCTCAGACCGCTGAAGTGCTTCCTCTCTGTCCCCTCAGGTTGACCATTCATGCCGAGTGCCCCATGCACCTGGAGGATTTCCCCATGGACGCACACGCCTGTCCACTGAAGTTCGGAAGTTGTAAGTCCGTCCAGATGGCCACAACAAAACAGAGTTTAACGCAAAAAAGACAAAAAAAATCACACTGCAAAAACAGTGGTGATTGTTCTCTGCAGGTGTTAGGCACCTTGCCTGACCTGGAAAAACATCAGAGGAGTCCGACTGCACTCTCCACAAGGGATTGTGGGGTGCTCGGGGATACCTGTCAGCATTGTGGAAACAGTCCGCCTCTGGCTTGAAGGGAAAGTTCCCTTGATAAAGATGAAGAGCCTCAGAAAGTTGAAACATTTAACACCAAGTTAGAAAGTGTGTTTGTGCCACAGCAAAGAGCTTCCAGCACAGGATGCTGAAGTTTAACAAAATTAAAGAAAAGACAACTACTCTAGTGCATATTAGGAACTAACAAATAACCAATATTAGCAATCCAGGATGCTGAGGGGGATTTATAATAGAGATTACTGAAGGTGAAGCTAGTTTTCTCACAGTTTTCCTCAAAGTCCTTGAAAAAAAAAGACTAATACAAGCTGTGCCTGTGTTTAGGATTGAAACTAAGTGTGTGATGTGCTCAAGTCATCATTGAGTAACTAAATCTGGAAATGAGAAGGTAGTATTCATCTCCTTAGATTAGTTTTGAATGTCCATCTACGCAACATCCTTGAGTTTATACCTACATATATTGTTTATCCGGTATTACGTCTATAGAGTTGTTGTCTTTGACAAAATAATTTGCCTCTTAAACGGTGAAAGTATTTAATGAACTGAAATTAAAAGTTTACTGGGCATGATTTTCAAGACAAAAACTTGTGGCATCATTTCACTTTAACTTTTTACTTGTACAAACTGTTTCGGCTTTAAAAAACCATGGATTCCAATTGTGAAGATTATTTTTTGCAAAAAGTATCACAAGCTTCTGAAGTTATATAAAAATGTGTGTAAAACGTTATTTGGCAAGGGAATATAAGTGTCGCCAATTTCCTGGTTGGCGTCATTGTAAAGCACAGTATTGCCTAGTTTTTAATGACTTTATTGGTACCCGTAGGTAGATTCTTTTTGGCAGCCGAGGCAGCCAGCGTGCGCAGCACCATCATGCTTAGATGAGTTTCATCTTGAAACCATAGATCTCTGTAGTGGAAATGGTACAGATTTATTTCCAAACACCAGCTGTCACAGAATATGTGCTTAATTCACTCAATATCAAAGAACTGTTGAGGCACTAAAGCAAAAGTCAAGGGATTATGAAAATCTGTATCGTTTCATCCAGTTCTCTCGATTCATCCCTAATGTCAAACTAATATTGTGTCTCTATATAGCTGAAAAACTATCTATGCAGTTGAAAATGAAGTTTCACAAAAGAAAAATGTGACATTATCTAACAATTTTGTTCCCGCTTTGTCCCCGTTGTCCAGATGCTTACACCAATAATGAGGTGATCTACCTGTGGACACAGGGTGACGAGCGGTCTGTGGCCGTAGCGGAGGACGGCTCCAGGCTCAACCAGTACGACCTGCTGGGACACGTCATTGGCAAAGAGACCATCAGTTCCAGCACAGGTACACCGCACGCCAATTTTCAGGCCACACAGCAGCATACAATTCACTTCAAATTTAATCAGATCTGGTGTGCTGGAACAGGCGCGAGCCTGAGGCCTGAGGCAAAACAACACACCATGCTGAGCCTGCCTCGCCCGCAGCGAGCGCAGGCGGCCGGTTGGCCGGGCAAAATCTCACAGCGGTTCGTCACAACAGACTCTATTTTGATGGAGGAAACAGCGAGCAAAGGAGGGAAATTAGGGTGATGAAACGCCTACCTTTGAAATAAAAACTCAAATTAGTTTTTCCCTCATTTTGGTTTATACATTCAGCTGCACTCCAGGATTTTTGTTGCACTTTGTCTGCACTTTTCTACCGCTCTGCCATTTTGAATTCGCCTGGCACTTTTTGGGTCCATCAAAAAAACGATGACTGTTA
>OMNM01026357.1:4458-28688 GCA_900302745.1 Parablennius parvicornis | reverse complement strand
TTCTGACATAATTTGTTTTACAGTTTGTTGTTTCATACACAAGAATCTCTGTATGTTTATCATTGTTGTGCTTCTCAAAGATTTTTCTATGATCAACTTTCATTGCAATGAATGTGTAATGAAACACTTTTTAAAAAGATACTTTTTAGGACATTTTTTTGGGCATAATAAAGGTGATTTATTTTTTATTCAAAATAAGCATTTGTGCAAGTGCATTTGTTACTGAGCTCAGAGTTTTTTCTGGGCATTGTGGGTTCCTCAAGTATATTTGAATGGGGAGACCCCCCCCTACCTCACCCCACCCATTTACGTCCCTGATGACATCATGTTTGGTCCCATATAAAAGTGAGCGGAGACGTCTGAAGACTATCACAGACCCCCAGCTGTTCTGCGTACTGTAACTCCATCATCATGCGTGAAATTGTGCACCTGCAGATCGGACAATGTGGCAACCAGATCGGCTCAAAGGTAATCAAAGTTTTTGTATTTCATTGTTCCAAACTGAAAATGTTTCTCTCAAAGAGCTCAAGGTGAAAAACGTCTGAAATTAAGAATAAACATTGCATGTATCAGACACTGAACTACCTGAACATATTGCATTAAAACGTGGAAATGTGTATCATTATATCAAAACTGTTACATATTTCTCTCTCTTTTAAAAACAATTGTTTTGGCATCTTTCACAACTGTTTCCAGTAACAGTTGTGAGTGACAGAGGGTGTTCCCTGTCAAGCATTCGAAGAGGAGATAAGAGACGTAGTGAGACTGGCGAGGGTGGGACATTTTTATCGTGGTTAACACAAAACAAGAGACAGGAACTACGAGATGATAAAGCCAAAGTCGCACACAAAGTGCTTTTTCTGATACGACAACTTGAGCCGTTACTTCACACACTGAAGTGTGTATATTATAAGTTTATTGTGTAAATCAGGCATTCATCAATAGTAGAAGAGTGACAATGTTGCCACTTGTGTGTTACATCTCAGAGATGAATGAAGTGGTTTAAATTGGTTGTAAACACTGCTGAAACACACACACACACACACACAAGACCTGCATGAAGTAACAGTATGAAGAATGAACATTCTGGGGGGAAATCATTGATTATCTCTCTGAGCAGAAAACCTTTTAGCTGAAAAACCAAGAAGCATCTCTTAAGAAAGACCTTGAATTGTATTGACACTACTGATAAGTCATTGTATTTTTTGTAGTTTTGGGAAGTGATCAGTGAAGAACATGGGCTCAGTGCGACGGGTCTCTATGAGGGAGACTGCGACCTCCAGCTGGAGCGAGTCAACGTCTACTTCAACGAGGCACACGGTAATACGATTTTTTTTTTTTTTTTAAGTACTGATACAACTTGAATATCTTTTAATTCAGGCTGTCCCATGACAGCTGTACTGATGTTAAACTTGTCTTCTGGTTTTAGGTGGTAAATACGTCCCCAGGGCCCTGCTGGTGGACCTGGAGCCTGGTACCATGAACAGTGTGAGAGGAAGCCGTATTGGAGCCCTTTTTAGGCCCGACAACTTCGTTCATGGTGAGCCAGACGACAAGGAACTCATCATACTGTGATGTTATTTAATTTTATACTGCTTTATGCTTATGGGTCCAATGATGAAATAACGCTCAGTGGAAATCAGGTTGACCTTCGGTCAGAAGGCCACGTGTTCCTTCTGGACACTTCGAATGCTTCTTAAACCTCAGTCAAAAGAATAAGGTCAGTGAGTGGCAGATTAATGATTAGTCAAAGTCGCTATTTCAATAATCAGCTTCAAGACGGTTATTTCTGTTGCATAATCACTTTACGTGTGTAAGGTATGTTTGTAAAAAAATTCAATAAAACATGACCTTTTATGCTGCATCTCAGGCTTGGGATAAGACTGTTCAACATTTTCTGAACAGTTTTCTTACACATCAACAACTAATACATTGTTTTCAGGTTGCAAATTTTAGTCCGTTTTGGCTAACTGCAGCTCAGTTTCAGAGTTTTTATGAGCACTGTCTTTGTAAAATAACCAAACAATCATTTATTAATGAATCAAGACCAGGAAAAACCTATCAATCAATGATCAAATTTATATTTAGCTGTTGCTCTATGGGAAATATGTAAACCTGAAAGTACGGTAATTGTTCAAATGAAAGTGTATTTCATCAAAGAAAAGCTGAAAAAAGTGCAAAAGTGGAAGTGATCATGGCAAAACAGTGTGTCCTACATATAAAATTTGATTTTGTATATGTAGGACATCTTTTGAGTTTCTCAACTGACTCATCTTTGCGTTTTTTTGTGTCACAGGAAACTCAGGTGCTGGAAACAACTGGGCAAAGGGCCACTACACGGAAGGCGCCGAGCTGGTGGAGCAGGTGATGGACAGAGTGAGGAACGAGAGTGAAAGCTGTGACTGTCTGCAGGGCTTTCAACTGGTTCACTCGCTGGGCGGCGGCACAGGCTCCGGCATGGGAACGCTCTTGATCAACAAGATCCGGGAAGAGTACCCCGACCGCATCCTGAACAGCTTCAGCATCATGCCGTCGCCTAAAGTCTCCGACACGGTGGTGGAGCCTTACAACGCCACGTTGTCGGTCCACCAGCTCCTGGAGAACACAGATGAGACCTTCTGCATTGACAACGAGGCCCTATACGACATCTGCTTCCGGACGTTGAAATTGACCACGCCGACGTACGGGGACCTCAACCACTTGGTTTGCATGACCATGAGCGGGGTCACCACCTCTCTGAGATTCCCCGGACAGCTCAACGCCGACTTGAGGAAGCTGGCGGTCAACATGGTGCCTTTCCCTCGTCTGCACTTCTTCATGCCTGGTTTCGCCCCTCTTACATCACGGGGCAGCCAACAGTACAGAGCCCTCACTGTACCAGAGCTCACCCAGCAGATGTTTGACGCCCGCAACATGATGACGGCGTGCGACCCGAGACGGGGGCGCTACCTCACGGTAGCTGGCATCTTCCGCGGTAAGATGTCGACCAAAGAAGTAGACGAGCAGATGCTGGCAATCCAGCAGAAGAACAGCAACTACTTTGTGGACTGGATCCCCCACAACGTCAAGGTGGCCGTATGTGACATCCCACCCCGAGGGCTCAAGATGGCGTCCACGTTTATTGGCAACAATACGGCCATCCAAGAGATTTTCCGCCGGGTGGGTGAGCAGTTCTCCTTGATGTTCAGAAGAAGGGCCTTTCTCCACTGGTACACCGGAGAGGGGATGGATGAAATGGAGTTCACCGAGGCTGAGAGCAACCTCAACGACCTGGTGTCAGAGTACCAGCAGTACCAAGACGCCACAGCTGAACAGGATTGGGAAGAAGAGGCGGAAGAGGAGGAAGAACCTTCATCACAGACAACATCAAAAGTCCAGTCTCGGGTGGAGGTTAAGTTGGAAACAGTGACAGAAACAAGCAAAGACACTGTAGATGAGTAGAAGATGCCAGATGTACAGGGTGTTGTGGAGATTTGGTTCGATGTGGAAGATTATGTGCGATTGTTGTTCTAAAAGAAAACTCCTATGTTGTAATTAAAGCTTACTCAGTGGTTGTTTTAGGCTCATGAAGCTTATGAAGTTGAAATGATCTGTGCTTGTTCATTTGCTTTCCAAGGATCAGTCATATTTTTACAGTAACTATATGGAGTAATATCAACAAGGCAAAGAAAAAAAGGAAAAACATTTTTACATGAACTTCTATTTATTTGACTTTCATTTCTGCTTGTTTTAGAATCTGTTTTTATTATCTTTTATGTCACTTACTGCACCATTTTTTAATATATCAGCTTTCTATTGTGTTAAAGTGAATAACTTTGTACTATTGGTTTTATTTAAAGTGCTTTTTGAAGTATGTTGCCTTCATTTATCAAATGTTTTAGGTAATTTCAGTTTGTTTTATCCACAGCTTTAGAAATTAAATTCTAATGTTTTACACTGTTTAAACAATAACAAATGTGCTTTATTATTACGGTAAATAAAGTGGTCATTCCTAACACCCCAGACTGATTTTTAAATTTTTTTTAATTTCTTGCAAAAAGTTAAAAACAAGCCCTTTTTGTGAATATTTTCCATTTGAAGTTCAGCCCAACTTTACAGTGACAGAAAGCCCACTAACCTCATGATGCAGTTCAAGGCTGTCACACAGTTTCCTCCCAATAAGACGAGTCTGGGGCATAGAGATTACACAAAAGTGGCCAAAGTTTGTGCACTTAGAGATAAGCACACTTGACATAGACACGTCCCAACACAAATGTAATTCAACCCGGATCATGCGATAGGACAAAGGTGGTAAATGAGATTTACACGTGGTTATGATGACCACAACAGTGTAGGGCTATTGATCATTTCAGGGAATAATGTCACTGCGGATATAGGTGAGGTCAATTTAATAAATGTTTGCAAGGGCACGTAATGGTTCGATCTTCTAGTGTAGTGATATAATACTCTAGGAAGTTTTAATTCACATGAAAAGACATTCAGGATGTCTTCATGTTTCATGGTGTAACTCTCATTTTAAATATTTCAAATTATAATTAAAAAAAAGTGTTGTAATGGAATAAAAAAGATGTGATTTTTACAAGCTCAGTGCTTTTGATGTTTCAAATGAGAGTAACTTCCATGTTCAACTTATTAAATCATATTTTTTAATAACTATTAATTTTTGTGGCACTTTTTCTTAATAAAATCAAAAAAACTGCAAACCTCATACAGATATAGCTAAAAAAAAAAAAAAAAAGATTATAACTAGAGAGTTTCCATATATTTTTGAAAGAACTGAAATTTTTTTTTACAAACACCTCTTTGTAATTTCAGGTCATGTCAAAATTACAGTGAAAATATTTGTATATTTCATCAAATCTAATGATTTTCTTTCGTGATGCCACAATTACAACAATCATAATTTTAAAAATGCCGACACTATACATTACATGTTGCACTTGGCTAGAATGAATAACTATCAGACAAAATGCATATGCCTTTGATGTGCGCGTCTTCCTAACATTTATCTGATCGTGTATTCTGTCCTCTCTTAAGCAAAAGGGGGTAAAAAAAAGAAACAATTTCCAAAAGCACTCCTGATCAAATGACTCAAATTAACTTTACTGATTTGCAAAGTGAAGAATAAAGTCAGCAGTGCAGTGTATTGGTCAGCTGAGGATGACCACCAACCTTCATGCTGCAGTTGTGTAACATTAAAGGTTAAATAAACGACGAATCTGTGGCTACAGCAACTAAGCGAACACGCTGCACTTTACGATTCTAGAGTTGTTAATCATTCGAAGTTCAATCAGTTGCTGTCCTTCGCCAATTTTATAGTTTAATCACGTTATGTGTTTCATTCCGTAACCCAATGGAATTTTCTTGCTGCAGCAGCACGCGGTAGGCAGACAGGCGGAAGAGCGTCACGCACTTCTGAGCGCTCGCGCCAGTGGGCGGGGACTCCGCGGGGCTTCTTTTGAGCGTGGTGCTGCGGACTGTGACAGTGTGACTGCGGCTGTCAGCTAAGCTTCAACTCGGCTTCAACATCAGCATCAGCATCGGTCCACTCGGTTCATCATGAAGATCTGGACCTCAGAGCACATCTTCAAGTGAGCGAACGGTTCGGTTCGGTTCAGTTCGGTTCGGCTCGTCTCGGCTCGGCTCGGTCGAAGGGGCTGTCAGCTTCACCTTCTGCTTCATACTAGTTGCATTTAATCCGGTCAGGGACAAAAGAGGGTTCAAACGTTCATCGTGGCTTTGAAACAACGCGATTTCTAGGTATTTGTTGGTGACAAATGCGTCCTTTGTAGCTGCCGGGGTCTTTAAAACGAACGTGACGTTGTCATTGGATAAAATAGAGAATGTACTACTGCTGTTATGAATGAATGCGGCTTTTTTTTTTTTTAATTGCGTAACGCGCCGGCTGAGTTCAGCCCCCCGGCTCGCGCAACCTTTCCCCTACATTCTGCCGTAAGTGACTGCGTCACCAGGCAACGCGGGTGTTACATTGAGTTCTGCATGGCAGCTAAATGCTGCAACCCGGTGAAATGTACGGAATCTACAGGGGCACATAGAACAAAAATCAAGTTTGTATCCAAGGTGTCTGTGGTTAGATAAAACGATATGATGCACATTTACTGCCATGGAATTGGAGTGGGTGAGATTTGCAGCCCTTGATGTTTTAACGCCAAACAACGCACTTTATGTAGCTACCGACGCTTTACAAATTTAAAATTGATGTTGTGCATCATCTGGCAATATTAAACTGCTAATGCTCAGTTTATACTCTTTCCAGCTAACATCGGTGTAACTTGCGGCAGTCATGCAGAAGTCGGCATAACACGCGTTCCCACGTCACCGTGGCAACCATTCAATGCCATGGCATGCTCTACAAAGTTTTTACTTTTTGAGGAAACTATTTAAAACCCAAATAATTCAGTAAAACAAAAAATTTGATTTTGAAAGTACTCGAATAACTGAACATTTCTTCAGAGATTTTATTTTTTCAACTGTCCAATATGTTTTCACATTATCTACATTCTACATTCTCCTTATCACCTTGAAAGTGTTAGGTAATGTCACTTATATTAATGTAATAACATATTTTAACAAGAAACTAAGCACATATACTTGTTGACTTTGTTGGGCCAGTCTCAAAGTTAAAAAAAAAAAAACCCTAAAACAACAGCTTAAAAATGTTTTAAATATTACTTAAAGTATGTCATTCACACATTATGAGTATTTTCTTTTTATTCATGTTGTCATGCCATGTATAGAATGTCACTAGTACAATTGACCAAAATGTTTGTGGCTGCACAATCGGTCAAATGACTTAAGTTAATGTAGTTTTCATATTAACATGAAATAGTGGCTATTTTTAAAAAAATGCAATTACAAACAAAGATATGTATTGGATTATCACTTTGATGTCATAAAGATTTTTATTGTTTTTGTTTTGACGTTAACAGCCATCCTTGGGAGACGGTGACCAAGGCTGCAATGCAGAAGTACCCTAACCCCATGAACCCCAGTGTAATCGGCGTGGATGTTCTGGACAGAGATGTGGACAGACAGGGACGCCTCCATAGTAAAAGACTGCTCAGCACAGAGTGGTGTCTTCCTTCTATAGTGAAATCTGTAAGTACCGCACCATGTGCAGATGATGTAAGCTTGCAATATTGTGATGGAAAACAGACTTGGAAAAGATGTTTCAAAGTCAGACAGTAAAGCACAAGACTAGAAGCCAGTTATAGCCGTGAGCTAGTATAATAACGGCGAATGGGCTAATGCTTTCCATCCAGAGAGCATGACCTTATCCCATGAGGCTATTTCTGTTCTGCACGGCAGGGACAGACCTGACTAGAGTACATGGCCATTAACCCTGGCTCGTGCTGTAGAGGACACGGTACTACCATTTCTCTCATACCTTACTTGTAACTTGGGCAGCATGTGATGTAACTTTCCGTCTCTATGTGAATGCACTCACAACCGGAGGTCACTGGAATGTGGCGCAGTAACATAGCATGCTAGACTGCTGTAATGCATCCTCTGAATTTCAAGCTTTTAACACTGATGTCTGAGTATTAATACAGATAAAGCTACATGAAGCTAATCTCTTACTTGTCACTCTTTTATCTTCCCGGGTAAATATTGTGGAATCGTCTGGTTTTCTTTAGGACTGACCTTTGCTCGGATTTCTGGGGACGAGGTCAGAGCAGTTTGAGTCGGTGAATAGACGAGGACAGTCTGGTGACTGTCTTAGTGACTGATAGCTTATTAACACACATGTTAATCTGATTGTCTCAACTCACACAGCCTCTGATCCTTCCTGTGTGTGTGTGTGTGATGCAGATGTCTGTCTGTAACGCTTATGGATGTATTAATAATTCAGGGCCTTTTATGGCCTCATAGAGTTTGTAGTTTCATTATAATAAGTTTTTTTTTTTTTTTAAAGGTTTGCACTGAGTGCACCAATAGGTTTGTCGTTTTGATTTCTGTTAAAAAGATACAGAACGAAACGACACAATAATCTGCTTAATCTCATTTTAAATCCTTGGAAATAAGATATCTATCCATTATTTTCTTCATCGGATCTATGGAAATCAACACAATTATCAACCAGGAAGTGTAACTTTGAACAAAAACACACATATTCTCCCATTTGTAACTTTGAAATATGTTTTTTAAAAATGGGTTAAATATCACTGAATAGCTGTCCAATGTCATTTGATCCCAATCCTGGTACGTTTTATACAGAGCTTGGGTGTGTCGTCTAACAATATCATGTGTAATTATACATTTATGTGTAAGTATACATTTGGATAAATGGATATTTTAAAATTTTCACATATTCACTTGCAATGTAATTTATGGATATAGCGCATATCAACAAATAGGATGTGAATAATATTCTATTTTCCATATTTCGAAGATAAGAACACATCAACCAGTTGTCCTGTCATCAAGTGATACACTCTTTAACAAAAGAAAAATGCAAAATAAAATTTAGTTGTCATCATTTCCACATATTTTACAAATATTACAAAAGTATCACATATCTCATTGTACAGCAAAAATCGGAATCCTTATATTTTGTGATCCTTGTTAACTTTTAATTGTTAATTGGGAATAAATGTGGGAGGAAAAAGCACTGACAGATATTTTTTTGACGATATCAAGAGAAAAAGTAGTGGGTTGTTAAAAGTAGTTCAGAACAAGTGTGACACGGTTCATGTGTGCTTATGGCAGCAGCTTCAGTGTTTTTCCTGAAAATGGAATTTATGTAACAAGAGTCGACTCATGATTTATGCCTGCCTGCAGAAGAATAGTCTTGAGATAATATAACAAGAAATTAATGTATAAAGATGCAAAATGCTCGTCTAACAACCGATTAATAATTTTCAAAAATTAGATGGTTATTAGTGATTTAATCTTTTATTTTCTTTGTCTTCAGCTCATGGGCATCTCACGGACGTACACGTACGTTCAGGAGCACTCGGTGGTTGATCCCAATGAGAAGAGTTTTGAACTTCAATCCACAAATGTGAGTATTAGTCAGAAATCCTCCTTTTTATGTTGATATGTGTGCACATTATTGAAGGTCAAACATTGACCTTAACAAGTCAGCTCAACAATTCATCTCAGTCTGGGAGAGCCGTGCATTTATTCAGGACTATATTACATGTTGCCAGGTAAATATAATGGCTAGTGTCTTTTCTTTTTAAGTTATATGTGCTTATGTTGCCAAAACACGCTCCGTTCTGGATGTTCCTTGTTAATGTTGTGACTTCCAGAGTGAACACCGTGTGAACTATTCTTAGCATGAAGCGCTACTTGTTACACAAGTGCAGAGCTCACATTTCAGTCGAGATTTCTCACAATAGTTTCGTGGAACCTGTCTCACTATGCTGTGTGATATAGGACATTGCCCACGTTAATGTTTTTATTAACGCTATGCTATTATGCTAGCACAATCACAAACTGGGCTATCAATTCTGGATTGCGAGTTCTGTTTCAATGTGACGAAACTGGTATACAATTTACCCACTTACATTGAGGTATGATGCCACTGTTTCTAAATGCTCTCCACAAAGTTACACCGATACTCAAAAAAGTGTAGAAGAACATGTTATTTAATTCAACATGAAGATATGGTCAGTACATGTACTGTATGTCTTTTTTGATGATCTATACATCTGTAATCCCCAGATCACTTTCACAAACATGGTGTCTGTGGATGAAAAGTTAACATACAAACCCCATCCAGAAGATCCAGAGAGGTGAGTTTACACATGGATTCATTGCGATTTCTTGAGCTTGTGTTAGATAACTTTTACTCAGTATTTATCTTAAACGTGTGCTATTGTTTAGGACAATACTGACTCAGGAGGCTATCATCTCTGTGAAAGGCGTCAGTCTCAGCAGCTACCTGGAGGGAGTCATGGCCAGCACCATCTCTGCAAATGCTGGGAAGGTAAGGGTTCAAAATAAAAAAAGTTGGCTGCTGCTTGTCACCCATATTTTAACAAGTCACACATACTATTGCTTAACTACCTTCATAAGAAGAACTCCAATAGTATTTTACATACCAATTCATTTGGCTTCCTTTTCCAAACCAATATATTATGTAATTTGATCATATTTCAAATTGGAAGGGATTCGATTACTTTTGCACATTTTGTTTCAAGGGTTTCTTTAAGTTTCTGAAGCCATTACACGAACTGATACTTTTTGTTGATAATTAAATAGTTCTCCTAATCATATGATCATCCTCTGACCTTATATAGTAATAACTGATTTTTGTTTTTTCCAAGTAAAATATTAATTAATTAATTAATTAATTTTTTTTGCTTGATCAGGGCCGTGAAGCCATGGAGTGGGTAATCAGGCGACTGAACGCAGAAATTGAGGAGCTGGCAGCCACGGCATGCGTGACGATGCGCCCCCCCATGGCGGCTGCGGTCGCAGAGAAATGACACCTGCTTCTGTTGATGAGCAGAGTCTGATACCTCGCTACGACACTCTGCCTCCTGTTGTGATGCACTGCTGCTCTTTTGGTGCTCTGGTTTATATATTTTGATATTATTTAAGGGTACAACTTAACCATCTCTCTTATGTTACTATCTACATTAGATATTGTTTCAAGCAGCAGGCTGCAGCGTAAAGGGTTTGTGGTGAGTGTGTGTTCGTGACAGGAATGCAGTGAAATGAGACCTGGGGCTGGAGAACGGGTGGCACATTGAGTTCGAACACCATTGCGATTAATGCGTTTTTAAAACATGTGACAGTGTCAAAAAGGCATTTTAGCCATTAGACAAACTGAAAACACAAGAAAAGTGCCAAAGCAAATAACTGCCCTTTGCCCAGTCTTTTATGAACAACCTTTGTCCGCTGAATGCCAGCAGGTCTCGTGTGTCATGACCTCTGTGTTTACTGCAACAGTGTAAAAAAAAAAAACAAAAAAAAACTCGAAGATTTATAGATGTGATTGTGATGACTACTTGCGTTGAGATGTGACGGCAGAAAGTGACACTGTTTCCAGGAAGGGGCCACGTGTTGGCGCATGTAAAGGGTTTGTGGAAGCAGGTGGGAGTGAGACGTTGGTTCATGGTCAGGTTTATTTGTGTAAGATGGGATATCTCGGCTCTGTTTTCCTGTGGGACCTCAGTAATAACAACAGACTATGTACTAGACAACAGACACCAGCCAGTTTGTAACATGTATTTTAATTGTGTCAAAAAATTAAGATAGTTAAGTGAAATGAAGGGATCAAGATGTTTGCCATATGTGTGTTTGTGACGTCGAAGGCCTTCTCAAATGCTACGTTACCACAACATGAAGGAGACTCTACTTGATACATAGATACAAATGGTTAAAACCTTCAGTTGCACTGTGAAGTGAGACACACATGTCATCCTCTCAGCATGTATTTTGTGTCAATAGGATGAGGCATTGACTCTGAACCTTGACTTCTCTAACAATGTAATAATAAAAAAGGCTGCTACACATGCTGAGTGAGCTGATAATGTGTGAATGTGTCATCAGACGTGGTAACCCTTGTGTTTGAGAGGGTCTTTCATCTTGTGGACAGCCATGTGGTGATGGTGAATGCACTAAATGCTTTATTTTTCTATATTTAACAGGAATATTTATTCAGATAATTATTAAGTTTGGTTGAAATGATATGCCTAGAAAGTGTAAGCTGTGCATTTTGTTAAAAATAATTTATTCCCTATAAATGCAGAATGTAAAAATAAAATATTTTAACTTGTTACATTTGTTATTTATGCCTGTCATTTTTTGTGTGAGTCTGAAAATCTTGTCTATTAGCTATTCTCGTTCTTCTTCATTCATGATTCTATTGAAGTATTTTTTTTTATCAAAATTACTAGAAATACTCATCAATATTCAAACAGAATTTATATTGAACTTTTCATTCAAGTCAGGGCAGCTTAGAGTTTATCAGTTAAAGATAAACGATAGACTGAACTTAAATCAGCTCAAGTCAACACATCTATACAGAACAAAGATAAAATGTTCATTTGAGTGATATAAAAACTGATAATCATAGTTGTATATGAAACACATCCAGATAGAGCAGCATCTGCATGAGATATAACCCCCCCCAAAAAAAATAATTATGTGAACAATTAGACGTGGGATTGAAGCTGAATGAAGCTTGAATGCTAACCAGAAAAGTATTACAGAATTTTACATTTATTTTGAACATGAGTTGAAAAACAGGTTTACAGCAGATCGCATGGAGTGAGTTTTCTGACCAATCAAGCATAGTGATACTGTGATCATTGAGAGTGATCCTGCTGCTAAAAAATTAAGTCAATATTTACATGAAGCTTACTAGCAGACATGAAGTATTTTTAAAATGTCCTGGTAGACAGTTGCATTGCCTTTGGACTACATAAAACAAAGTGGACCAACAGCAGCAGATGACATGGCTCCTGAAACCATCCCTGACTGTGTGATGGCTCTCGGAGCATTAATTCCAGGTGCAGTACACTCCTTGTGAATCTTCCACAAATTCTACAAAGAAATGTTCTCAGATCACACTTTTCCTTCCACTTAACTTCCAATCATTTGCCAGGACACACTGACAGAACAACCAGCTTCTAAGACGCTGTGTGTTTTGGATTTTCATAAGCGATAAGTAATAATAAGTAGTAATAACAATCAATATTAAAAATAAAAGCCTCAAATGCCTCTAATTGTGGTGTGGCTGTGGCTAAGCTGGTAGAGTGGTCATCTCTCAAGCAGAATATTGCAAGTTTGATTCTGAAGTGTCCTTGAGAAGGACACTGAAGCCCATATTACTCCCAATGGATGGATTGAGTACCTTACACAGCAGCCACCTCCACTGGTGTGTGAATGGGTTAATATAAACCGTGTAAATCGCTTTGGGGACTGCTCAAGCTGTGGAAAAACTTCATATAAAATATATAATTTTGCCATTTAATTAATTGAGATACACCTGTATAAATGTAATAACTCCCATCTCTTCACCCTGTGTCTGTTGCTTGTTTCATCGCCACCTCCCTAAAACAATGCTTGTGATATTTGTGAATTGCCTACCTCTTCTCTACAAAAATGTCAGTATTGAAGGTGAAGGATCTCAAAAATCCCAAACAGAACTAAAACACTAAATTTTGAAAAACCCATAATCCCTTTACCACCCCACATCACTGTATCACAAGAATGCGTTTTTATATGCTGTTATTTTATTTTATTTGAACATTGTGTTGCTCATTCATACAGTCTCACAATCTCACCCCACAGAATGAGATGTTAAACTCTTTAAAGTCGATAACCCCCATCATGATTTAAATGAACAAAAGTTGATAACAGCATTTGTAAACGTAAAATTTGATAAGAAGGATAAAAATAGCCAGAGATATTGATCCAGAGATATTAATGGAGGTCAATAAACTTAAAAGTTACGAAACATGTACTTTGAATAACTTTAAATTCTGCCGCAGTTGTTTCTCTCTCGCTTTCTCTCTCTCTCTCTCTCTCTCTCTCTCTCTCTCTCTCTCTCTCTCTCTCTCTCTCTCTTCCAGATTATCAGTCGTCTGACTGTGATGCGCCCCTTATTGGTTGTCAGGACAACAGCACCACCTGAGGTCCCTTCCAGTGAGACACAGGCGAGTGAGGACCGAGGAAAACGGTGAGTCCAGTGAGGGGTAGAAAATATATAGACATAAATGTAGACAATGCTTTATAAGAGTATAAACACGTAGAACGCAAATCAGGAGTAGTAAGGAATCTGATCAGATACCTCTTTTTACTTCAAAGATGAAAATATATCTGGGTGAGGTGGGGGTGGAGGTGTAGGTGAGTTTAAATGGTAATAAAAACCTTTAATTCAGAAGAGGTAATTTTATCCAAAGATGTGTGGCTCTTATCTCAATCGAGGTGAAATCATGCAGAAAGACAGCTTCCCAGTGGGGGGAAACTAGACTATCATTATCATTAGCCTTCAAACAAACTGTCTGCTCACAGGTATCCATTTATCTCGAGCTGCTTTGGATTTTTCACACTGAGTTTTCAAGCCAAGTGGAAATGCATTAGAATATAAACTCTCCAGTTGAAACTCTCTGAACCTCGTATTGATTTACATGTGAGGAATTGTGCCACTTAGAAAGGGGAGCATTTAAATCTGCCATTATGAAAAACATACAATGTTCCAAACTTACTAAATAAAAATTTTTAACAGATTAGTGCTGAGTTTAGTAAACTACAAGAAGTAAAATTAAGTAATTCTAAACTAATTGTGGATATCAATGAGAGTTAAAGGTACCAAGAAATAATGAGGTGCCAGTTGGCTTGTGATCCATGTTATGAATGACATGTTTTTAAAAAGGAAATATCTGGGAGTAATTCACTTGCATTGGCAGTTACTATCATTGATGTGCAATTTGTAATTACCGGTAAGTTCTGTCTCACAGAGCTTGTTACTGGTTACTGAAGGGCCACAACTCTGTCCTTCTCATTAAAATGCCAGTTATTATCCAAAGTTGTCATTTCCAATGGAGAGTTGATCTGTCATGACTTCACGTACCTATTATAAGAAGTCTCTCAATAATTCTGAACTATCCCAACCCCCCCTCAAATGATGCTCAAACTGTATATGCCTAATATGAAAAACATGCAGATTCATGCCTTTTTTTCAGTTTATTTCAACAAAAATCCACATCTTTAATTAAACAGTAACATCCAGGTCATAGTGCACCTTAGACATGCTAACAAATCTGCAATTAGCTGAACTTAATGAAAAGATCCCATGGATGAAAAAAATCAGCTCTGATAGAAAGAATCTTCTACAATCAGAGACTTCTGTCAGAACTTTTTTTTAAGTTAGCTAGAGGACAGTTAGTTCTTCAAAATCAGCGCACACAGGAAAAGAAAATACTGAGGAAAATCTCACTATTTTACCTCTTTATGAGTTATACAATCTTAGTTTTTTCTTAGTATATCCTAGAGCAAAGAGGGTTTAAGGCCTTATTGAGCAAATCTACATAATGACCTACGAATGATGAGCCTTGATTTCAGTTGGCACCTCAACTGTTTTGTACTGGGTCACTTTTCTTTTTTTCCCCTGCAGTCAGAGACATTCACTCACCCAGCCTTAACCCTGCACTTTGAGGGCAAAATAAATCATTTTCAGTATATATTTTACTTAAGTGTTATATTTAAGAATCCAGTTGTGAGTTTTATTCCTTTACAAGTTGAATGAGAAAGAAAGACAAAATTTAAAAATTACAAAACTTCCGCATAAACACTCGATCCACTGACCATGAACTGGGCAAACCACTGTGAATAGCTCAACCAGACATAATCATTTCTCGTCTAGACTGCCACGAGGCTGTAGGTTGATACGCAATTGCATCCACTTTCAACCTAAGCAAGGACAAAAGCTTTTGAAAGTGCACCCCTTCCAATTACGCGAAAATATGAAAGCAAAACGAGCTTTTAATTTCACCACTTGCCAATCAAGCAGGAGCTTAATAGGCCGTGATCTGATGCTCATCCGACGATGGGCTTAATGAACTGCGGAGCAACAATTTAGGCCGTGCATTTTATTTGATTCGGAAAATACATTAATACTAATGGGAATCATTGTCATTCGCGGCGCATTTCCATTTATGCTCGTCTCTGGGGGTGTTTGGTTAATAATTCAGCATCAACTACTCTAAACCCTTCACATGGATAGAAGTATATGGCACGGTATGGATGCCATGTAGGAGCAACTTGAAACAGTCGTGGCGTATGTACAGTTGGGAGTAATCCTGCATGGAGCAGCAGCAGCAGTCTGACAGAGGCAATGGAGGGGGGGTTAAGCTTTGTTTCTAGAATCAGCAGATTTTTAAGCACCAGATCAGACACAAACAACAGTTTTACAGCCACTTTAGATAACTGTGACGTGTTGGCCTTACAGCTGAATTTGAAAGAAAACATCGAAAAGCATATAAGCAGATATCTGAACATGTAACAGCGTGGTGATTTATATCAGCTAATGCACGAAGGTGCTAATATTAGTGCATCACTTAAGCACTAAAGTGTTTTCAGGAAGGGATTTTTTTGCAGAATTGCTCCCTTGCTTTATGCTTCTGGTAGTTTTAGCGTTCTTGGAGATTGCACATTTTATGAAAGAGCAGATGCATTAAGACCACTTAAAAAAAAGGACTACTGGGCTCTGAAGAGAAGAGAGGAGGAGGAGAGCCGCTCCTATGCATACAGATTTATACAGGAATGACTCCCACATGTCTTTCAGCTGTATTTTATTTCAAAATTCTAAAAAGTCTCTTAGTTATCAGTGCGTGTGTGTGTGTGCGTGCATTCGTGCGTGCATTCGTGCGTGCGTGCATTCGTGCAGGCGTGCGTGCATGTGTAATAAGTTCCTTACATGGCAGAAAATGGAGGAGGTGAGGCCAGCAACACAACAGCTTTAACCAGTTCCTGACAAAAGACCAGTGACCCCTCGCCCATGCTGAAGGACACACACACACACACACACACACACACACACACAGCGCTGGGAGACAGAAAGGTGATTATCATGCTGGTGGGATGGTCTTGGTTGGGTGGTGTTGTGGTCTAAACAGCAATAAGTGGTCATATACTCTCCTGCGTTGTGCACCATATAAACTGCATAATACACTCACAGAGAACTCAACAGAAGATCTATTGAACTGCATAACCTGTGGTTAGCATTAAAAACTTCTCAATTGATTCTATTTGCTAACAGTTGACAGCCAGATGAATAGAGGATGCCAAAGCAAGCACAGAGATTCTTCAGTGCTAAATTTGTTCCATTATTGAAATATACATCACTATGTCTTGTTAGGATCATGTTCACACTTTCATATGTTGAATATATTTCCAATTTGTCATTAGGTACACACATCACGGCGCTACAACACAAAACTAAAAACATTTTTTAGGACAGTGACAGTGCTAACATGTTCTCATACAGTGAGAAAATATATAAAATAATTGCTGTTCTATTATGAGCACCACCGTCTGTTAAAGATAAATGATGAAACAGCAGCAGCATAGGGCGAATTAACTTCTTTGAGGGGATAGCGGAACATGATCTATTATTCAACTCTGTGGTTCAGCTTAAAAAGGTGATAGTGAGAAACGCCCCAAGAAGCAGTTTTATTGAAATACACCAGAGACTAATGAAACATAACGAGAATTCATGTCCCTGTTTCTTCACATTTGGCGATGCGGCGAGCGCAAGGCATTGTGTAGTGCGTTTAGCTGATGGTGAGACTTTTTTGTGTGTCTTTTTTAAGATTCAAGACTTGAAGCCACTTTTAGCACTGAAGAGTCACTGGAGTGTATAGTTTGCCTTAAAAGCTTGAACATTTTGCTTTCAGAGCATCAGCTATTTAGATTACTTGTCTTTCTGATTATTTATTATTGGATGGACAGGTCAGACTCAATGCACCAGACTTGTTATGCAAAGTGGTATTACCAGCAGTGGACAGCACTGTAAATCTGCCATGGACTGGCGCCCTCCCCAGACTGGACACTGCCTCCAGCTATAGTCTGTAGAAACCAGCTTCAGGTAGTGATGGCTAAATGAAGCTTCATTTGGCCATCACTAGCTTCAGCCTCCGAAGCTGAATAAACCATGGATGAAAGAACCGATCCATTAGTGTGGGGTTTACATGTTTCCATGTGTCTTTTTGGGTTTTTTCTTCCCAGATGCCCCAGATTCTTCTCACCATATAACTCATCTTCTTCCACTTAAGTTCATATAATGTGGTGGTGGATTACTACACAGATCTATAAATCTGTCTCCATTACTGATCATTTCTACAATTGAGTAAGTTACAAAGGTTTGGACGGCATTATTCTACTGGATATAAAATCCCAGGATATAAAATGTGCTTAGCACCCGTGATCTAGCCGTTCAGGGACTGAAGTAGTGTCCATGCTGTCTTAATTTGGGTGTATTTCCTATCATTATTAAAAGTAATAACATCATCTCCAAAGAGAAGCATTTTCGTCACACTATCAACACAACACAGAGCTCAACTTAGACCAGCTACATGCTGTCACAGGATAAAACATTGTTCAGATGACAGGATGGGTGAATGGTTATTCCTGAATACTTATCTCACTGTCAGTGGTTGTTTCTAAACCCATAAATGTGTCTGACATCTGTTAGTGAGACTTGACTGCCTTTTTTTGTTTGTTTTCTGGATCGCAAGGTCTGTACCAAGGAGCAGCAATTACGGAATTGGCTTTATGAACACACATTATGAGGTGTATTGCCTTCCTTCCCATCTCATTAGTCATAATGACCCCAGCAGAGCGAAACTGCACTGCCCTGTTGATTAAAGTAGGAGTGCTCATAGCAGAAGAAACAGTAATGTAAAATGCTGATGCAAAGACAGGAGCTCCATGCTTAATACCCATTTCACATTCAGTACGTTCAAAACATTAAACCAATAAAAAAAAACAAAAAAAAACCCCAACAGGATTCATTTGAGTTTTTACCTTTTTAAAAGGGAGTACATCTGAATTGTAAAAGCAGCAAAATAGCATTTCACAATTGCGTTCAGGAGCCAACTACAATTATAATCAAACTATGATTTAATATATCCAGAAAAATAAGGCCCAGCTCAATCAGAATGAGAATCACTGTATTAATCCCTGGGGGAAATTCAGAACAGTACTTCTTTTAAGAATCTGTGGCCCTTGGATTATCAATATATATACTATATATTCCACTTTCATGCTGTGTCAATAATATATGCCTTTTCAGGTGATCAATGCGTGGAATTAGAACAGAATTACAGGCTCACAGTCATCATCAAGTAAACTGTTGGCAACAACACACAGCATATTTTTACCCACTGTTCTTGAAACAGATTCTTGAAACAGATTGGTTCTTGTCAGACAGAATCAGTGCTCAGAAATCAAGAAACACTGAAGTGCTTTATGAAAATAGCATCAGTGAGGTTATTTGAGCCGGTAACCTACCTTTCAGAGTCTTGATTAATGTTGCAGAAATTACCAGTGAGCTGGGCTAACAGTGACTGACTGCACATCATGATATCATTTCATGACCTGGGTTTCATCATTATTACCTGGATTCAACATCGCTGCCGTTTCGTCATTTCCCGTCTCATTCTGTCACATTTGATATGGAAACCTCACAACTACTTAAAGCATCACATTTCAAATTATATTTACAGAAATGTACACTTATGTGGATGCTGTAGTGTAAAGGGTTTTATAAGTCAACATTCTAAATGCAAAGAGGTGAAACAAAAAGACACAAAACTATCAACAGCTAAACATAAAATACTAAAACAGATGAAAAATTACAAAAAAAACAGACCATAAAACTCAAATTTGTTTTTTCTTGTTTTTTCAAATAGAGACAGTGGGGTAGTTTACTGCTTCACAAAATAGGGTCAGGACCCATTTGGAGCGCAGTGCCAGAGATATCAAGGAGGGCTTGAGGCTGTTGAAGAAAACAAAAAACGTACGCAACATTTTCTAGAGTTCAGAGTAGAACTTGAAAACTGTGAATTCATGTTTGTCTTGGTTGGTGAAAGAGACTGGAATTTGGCTTCACTGTAGTGTTTCCTAAAATCTGAGATTCCATTCAGTGTGGAGTTTGCATGTTCTCTATAGGCTTTTGAGGATTTTCTCCACCTACTCTGGCTCCCTCCCTCTATCTTTGTAATCGCTTAGGCCCTGTTAGCATGACAGTGTATCAAGTGAAAATGAAAGCACACACTGAGAACAAGACGTTATAAACATTAACAATGGCGCGGACACATACATCCGTACGGACAGACAATGAAGTCAAATTGTTACTCCAGGTGACCTCAATTAAATAAAACTACCTACCAACCCTAACCCCAAGAGGATATGGGTTTGGAGTCATGCTACAGTGGAGGCTGCCATTGCTGTATTGTCCATCTTTCCCCAAATGTGCAAAACTATTTACTCAGGCTGTAGTGCATATATGCAGTAGCAGCATTTCAGAGAAGATGCATTTTCTCCCTTTTTCCGCGAAGACTGAGTCGGAGCGTTTTCAAAAACTTCCAACTTGAGAGTCATTTCCAAGGAGTTACATTTTCAGCGGCTCCAAACATCATTGTCATGTGAACAGACACCCAAAATCGGGCTTCAGTCTCCTTTTTACGACTTATCGTATTGTATTCATTATTGACCCGTTCTTCCAATTGTCATTAACAATCATTGCATTTTATCAAGCTGCATAAAAAAAGTGGTACACAAATAAAGTTTCATAGATTAATGCAGTCTGAAATTAATCTGAAGCCAAGATGACATTTTAGCAGTGAATACGATGGCATGGTCGTCAAAACTATGCTGTGCTTTGGTCTGCTCTCATTTATTTGAAATCCAAATCAATGAGAAAACATAACAGGAAAATTCTGACAAAAAAAAGGGTCTATCTATGGAAGTTAATCATTTCAATTAATAATTCAAAATAGCTGGAGCCCTGGCAGCTAATGATATCTCTGGAGTTTGTCTCCTGTCACTTCTATTGGATTGTATAATGAAAAATTATTTCAGTGCAGGTATTGAAGCTCCTCATACAGCACCTGGCTGTTGTTTTAAGGTGGATTTAATGTAGGATTCTCTGTCAAACAGCAAAGCTGCAGATCTGTCAAAACACTTTTAACGTGTATATAAGACTGATCAGTCACGGGAATGTTTTGTGAGATCATGCTGAACTTTGACCGCCATAATCAAATAAGTTCACATAAATACGTGTAACACAGTTGGAGGAATTTCCCTCAAGGCTTTGCAGATATATTGGGTTCACAAAAGTGGGTCAAACGCAAGGTCACAGTCACCTTCGGCAAAAAAGAATCTGATCAATTTATCTTTAAGTGAGAATGAACGTGTGCGAAATTTGAAGAAATATCCTCAAGGCAAAGCTGCTATATTACATTAAGGAGAATGGTTCAGATAGATGGAACGGCCACAAGAAGACAGGCTGCCTCAGGCTTTTGGCAGCTGCCCACTGAAGTAGGAAAAAAAAAAGGAGAATCTGGACTTTAAAGAGAGTTTACCTGCTGTATGTAGTGAAATAGTTTTCTGTGACTCTGGATGAGCAAATGTCAAGTATGTGTAAATAGACCTGAAAATTAAGAAGAAAAAAAATCTAGTATTTCAGCTGGATCCAACCATACAACACTTAGAGGTGGCAACGTGCAAACTGGGACAAGAGAACCTGAAAAAGAACCAAGCTAGTTTACCATCCAGTTTTCAAGTTTTGAGCCACATACACGATAAAGTGAAGCAGCATTACCATGATCACACTGACAGATAAATTGCTGTTGTATTTTTTTTCCACATTGACTGGTCCATTGTGCCTACAGCGACATGATTTCACAATGCCAAATTAACCCTCAGTGAGAGCAGCATGGTGACTGGCATGAACAACCGGTAGTTGGCAAACGGCTCCAGATTACATATGCCTGGTGAAAGCGTTGTTTGTTTGAAAAGTGTACAAACAGGACACTAATTGTGTAACCAATTACACACAAACAACTGAGAGAGGAATCACAGTTTCAGCCACTAAAACATGATTTCTGTGACCAAAACAAGCTAAAAAAAATATATTTTTATTAAATTGGATCTCTAAAAATAGTCACGAAACATAGATTGACACACTTATGCATCAAATATGGTATTTTACAAAGTCTGTTAAACTGCTGTCAAACATCACGCTGAGTGCAAATGAACATCCGTCCCCTTAATAGCGTCCACAGATGGGAAACAGTGGGTGAAGGAGAAGAATAAGTAAAATGCTACCATCTATATTAATTGAGCTTGCAATGACTAATGAATTTGCAATTTTAGGTTAATATTTCCACCAGAGTCAAATCTGATCTGACTCCACTTCGGTTGTTGTTGGTGGCAACATGCATAATTTGATTTACAGTAAACTGCAAGCAAAAAGGTCAAAAACAAAGCTCTCGGCAGTGCAGGAGGAGTGAAGAGCACTCTGCTGAAGTGTCTCTGCTCCTGCAGCTACACCAGAGCTCAGAGAATACCTGCGTCGACGCCGAGAAAAAAAGGTTGAGCTTCGAGACAAACAATGTCTGGAATTTGTCTGGAGTTTCTCACTAAATTCCCTAGATCGATTTGATTTCCCACCTCACACACTTCTATACCACACTTCAGAAGATAACTGTAACAAACACAGGTTGCAAAAGTATTCCTGTTATGCTTAAAAGTATAGATACGTCTGCAACAAAAAGACTGTCGAAATATTGAGGCAGCTGAAATACGTGTTCCTGAAAAAGAAAAGATGAGCCCTCCTGAATCTTGCATTGTTTTTTTTTTGTTTTTGTTTTTTTATAGGGCAGGTGTGTCAAACAAAAGGCCAGTGGTCTAAAACCATCTTGCAGGAGGCTCCAAACTGGCCCGCCAAACTGTCAAGCAAAATGTAAAAATTTCAAAGAAAACAGTCGACCCAACACAACATTGAGATATCGGTGATGCTGCCATGAAAGAAAGCTACTTTGTTGCTCAAAGCCATGTTGTCAGGGTGAAAAATATGTCAAATGCAACAGTTGTAGAGCAAGTTTTTTGGACACCTCACTGTATTTTGCACCAAAATGTATCATTAACATTGGCTTTATATTGAGATTGTAGTCATTTTTGGTAGTTATTTGGTTTTGGAAAAAAAAAAAATGAACTAAATTATTTCCTCACATATACTCTTCACCACAACAAAGAAAAACTTCAAAGATTATATTTAAAGGTTATTATTATGGCACTGTTTTACTAGTCCAGCCCACATGTTTATGTTGTCCTCTGAACACCCTCGGTTTAAGGTACCACATTCATTCACCTACATGACATATAACTATTATTAAAATTAAGTTTGTCAGTGTGAATTATTTCACCAGTTTATTTTCATAATTCCCCATTTGTATCATAGCTTTGCCTCACAAATTACATCATTTCATAAATATAAACTAGTAATAACACATCTTCGCGTAAATTATGAGGGTTTTTGCTTCATTGCAAAAAATAAAGATACAATTATGCTGAAAAATGAATTTTGAAAAGAAATACGCCAGGATGTTAAACTAGATGTAACAGGTAAGCACCATAACTGCAGCAAAGTTAGTAATACATCCAAAATATAAGCGCAATATAAAGTTAAGTTCATCAAGAATTACACACTCAGTTCAAATCCATCATTTATCTGATGAAATATGAGACCTTAATGCATCTCATTTCGTTTTTGTTTTTCTTCATCACAAAACACAGCGATTATTTCTAAATAAAATCTAAAATTCAACTTTAGAGTTCTTCCTTTTAGTGAGACGATTACAATTGAAAATCATTATTATTAAAGTGCATTTTTCAGTTAATTGAGTAGTTAAAAAAAACAATAAAACAATTCAAATCAGTTTGCTTTGTGTTAATTGAATCAGAAATGATCTTCCATGACTAAATACATTTTCCCAGCACTTTGCTCGCTCTCCGGAGTGCTTCTCAGCTCATGTTTGTGGATGATAGAAAAAAAAAAAAAAGCTTGTATTGCAAGAAAGAAACAAAAATGAATATGTTTATTTCTCTTAAATAGTTTAATTATTTGTTGCAATTATCCTCCCATCAGTCAAAATACCAAAATGACAGTTTGGGTGTCTTTCTATACCTGTATCTTTTTTTGGGGGGGGGAAAAAAACAACAACAAAAATAAAAACTCCTTTTGTGTGAATCATCTACCAAGATGGATTATGATCTTTGGACTCAAAATCAATACTGGCTTATGAAACACAAACAATGCAACAGTTTCAACAAGCGCGTGGATCTATAATGGGATTCGGATTCAACGTCCACCTCCAGTGCACACTATCTCACCTCTGCATGAAAAGAAATGGCGGTCATGTCTGTCGCCTGCTGTAGAAGATCAATGGGAGGGAGTCTCCTCTCTGATTCTCTTTTTCCTTCTTGAGATTCCTGCCAACCTACAGTAAGTTACATTTATATACATCTTACTGTATTGTAAATAAATGAGTAAATGGGACAACAACAAAAAATACTGAGACAAGAGATACAATGAGAAGGAGGTTTCCTCTTTTTATGGAAACAAAGTGTTTGCATAATTTGCCCTGGCATTCCTATCAAAACCTGAGCCTTGGCAGCGAAATGCATGACACAATGGAAAAAGGATACCCGGCAACATAGTCAGCAGTATGCTACCCCTCCCA
>OMNM01026342.1:1338-12393 GCA_900302745.1 Parablennius parvicornis | reverse complement strand
GATCTCGATGCCCACCAGCGCGTCCAGCAGCCTCTCCATCCCGTCCTCGCTGGTGCTCAGCTCCCGGGCCACCTGTCGGGCGCTCAGGGGCTCCTGGGAGCTCAGCAGGAGGTCAAACACTCCCAGCTCACAGGCTGAGAAGATCACCTGTCGGGAGCCACACAGGCCTGCATCAGATCTCTGAGCCACATGGATCCAGCGTCTCAATCTGATTTCACAATATCAACAACTTTTAATGTGTTCTGCTGCAAACTGAGCTCGTGCAGGACACCTGCTGTGAAGAATCAACACTAAAGCTCACCTTTGACACCCTGAAACCGTTGAAATACTCCAGAAGTTTGAACGGGTAGTCCAGCTCGCTCTGGGACAAATGCTCCGCCATGGTTTTCTGTACAGGATCAACAAAGCGCGTAAAGCTGCAGGAATCTTTCTGTGGATCCTTGTCTTTACTCACCCGGTGCAGGGAAGCTCCGCGATCCGGTGATCTGTGCGCAAGGTTGGAAACGCAATCCCAGGGAGTTGTGTGTTATTCTCCCCGAAGAGAGCCAAGATGTCGGAGGGTTTGATGCAGCAGCAGAAGCCCAGATTAAATGGTCGGTGGATCGGTCGCGTCCGGCTCCGGAGGATAGAGAGTAACGGAGGAGAGAGAGAGAAGCTTCGCTTTCACTCACAGGAGATGCACGAAGAACAGTGAGAGGACTAAAACACTCATACGCACACACACACACGCACACACCGGGTGCAGTACCGCTAGCCGCCGCAGAACAGCGGGGGCGCTGTGGAGCTGTAGAGAGAGAGCGACCGAGCGAGCGAGCGCAGAATAATATAAAACAATTGGATCAATCAAAAAATATTTGTGAGCTACGAAGTTCTATTGAAATACTTGTTTTCTGTTCCTACTTTGGCACATATCTATTTATACTAAAAATAATACATGTTATTGAGGCTACTATACGCAATGCAAATAGCAAAAGACTTTTTTTTAAACGTCCAAAACAGTAACATGAACAAATATTTTTATTGTGAACATAACATAAAATAAAACAAAAGTATGTCAAGTTCATTGTAACGTTTTGATTCATAATATTAATAATTCTTCTGAGGCATAAATAAATCAAATAAACATCTCACTATTTCTTACTTTGTAGTTATAATTCTGTCTCATAGGAAATCCAGTGTTATATTGTATATCAATATATAAAGACTTTTGTGACCTGAAAAGAACAAAGAAAATAACTGTGAATGATGTAATAGTTTATAGGATATGATTTAGTTGATAATTAACTTTTAAAAAGTACTTCATTTTTCCTTACTTTATTGATATTTAATTAATAGAAAATTACATTTTTGCTTTATTGTAATTTTTTAACAGTCACAGAGAGCGTTCATAAAAATGTCAAATGGAAAATAACATTTAGGTTAAATTCTGAGTGGTTGAAGTTTTCAAAGCTCTGCCTACTCCAGGTTGAAGCTTCTCAAAAATATAGGTCAGAATTCCACGTTGATTTTCCGAGGCGCAGTTCTGAAAGGGAAGAATCTGAGCAGCTCTCTGGGTTGAGCTTCTGAAACGAGGGCATGAAGTCAGAGCTTCTAGTTTTTAAGGCTCCATTTACACGAGGACGTTTTAAGTGAAAAGACAGAACGTTTCATGTTTACACTGCAGTGTCCTGAAAATAACATTAGTTTCCAAGGCAACAGAAACACTGAAAACAATACAGTTATCATGTTGGGCCACGTGTTGGTGCGCGCACACACACACACACACACACACACACACACACACACACACACACACACACACACAGTGCTAAACAGCTGTTTACATCGCTCGACAAGGTTCATTACTCTAATGTCTCATCAGCTCTGTCTCCTGGGAACTTTTTATGTTCCTGCATATGTTCACAATGTACACTGCGTGCGTACGTGCGTGCATGTCAGTACATGTTTAGTTGTTTTTGGGTTTTTTTTTATCAAGTAACTGGTTACATTTTATCAGTATTATTACCGTACAGTTCCCAAGAGAAGATCCCCCCCCCTTTTTCCAAAAAAGTGGAACACACCAAGAAAGACCAAACCTCACTAATTGGGGGCCTCCCCCTCAAAATTCTTTAAAAAAATAGACCTTAAACGGTGGATTCTAATTGATCTAATGCATTGTGGATTATAAATAATTAATTGAAGGGCCATTGAACGAACAAAACACCAACTATGTTATGGAAGAAACATACTTATATATAAAAACACGTAAATACAGATGTAAACACTATATGTACATATATACACTTGTAGATATTATATAGAAATATGTACACAAAATGTTCCAAATTTTTTTACTGCAGGGGCCACATACAGTCCAGTTTCATCTCGAGTGTGCCAGACTGGTAAAATATTACTATGCTAACCTTTGAAGTTTTGCTTTGTTGTGGCGTACAGTGTACGTGATGAAATTGTAGCAGTATTGCACGACCATGCTGTAGAAGAGGCTGTCCGCTCATTAAGGTGTGGTAACGCTTAAAACCTCTCCATGCGCAGCGAATTGTCCGCTCTTATCAGGTCCCTTCGTCCAGAGTTCGGAAAATTGACCCTCCAAAAGACGTCTGGACGGCTCGCTGCCTAAAGATGTGCACGCTCCCAATAGACGCACACCCCCGAGGCTTGCACTAGAGCACTGCACATCTATTGGGAACCTTGTGGTTCACTGTTACTGGAGCAGTATGATTTTTTTTAATACATAATTGCTTATGCACAACTAACTTTTTCATCCTATTTCATCCAAAAACTTTTTTTCAGGGATGCTTGTAAAACGTGAATATTGATGAGCTAATCACTGTAATAGACATTTCAGCACAGGACAAGTTATAAAAACTACAAATAAAAACCAGATTTTAGTTTTGTGTGTGCAAATGGTAATTGCATATTTTGATATTTTTGGGGTATGTTTTAGTAAACATAACCCATTTGACATTACATAACAACAAGAATCCATCATATTGGATTTTGCTATCATATCTAATCAGATTAATCTTTTATCCCTGCTTTATTCAGACCGGGGTCACAGAGGACAGACTTGTACAGGTCATCAGTCCATCAAAATATATATATTGTGACAATACTCAGAGGAGTCTGATAAATTTTTGACACCTTGGAATTAAAAATAACAACGTAGAAAAGCCAAAGTGGGGTACTGGATGATTCAACTTTCGAAAGTTTAAATAGAAATCCATACTTCAGTGCCACTGAGTTCTGACAAGCCGACTATTACATCGGGATGATCACAGGAGACAAAAGAATTCACCGAAGAAATATGAGAAAAAGAAGTTGAGGGGACAGATAAAGAGGATTTCTGTAGTCGGAGCGAGTAGATGGAGAGATTTGAGTATGGGATAACGTTCAGCAGGGAGAGGGGGGTGCGAGGGTTTGCCTTCGAGAGGCAGGCTTTACGGCGAAATAGAGAAACTGCCTCCTGCTCTGATCAGAGCTGCAGAGATAACGCAGCAGGTGCAGCGTAAATCTCACAAAGTTCATGACAATCATGAGATTTGTGTTGCTTTGGGTCATTTAAAACTCAATTTCACTGGCTTTAATTGAATCAAATGAGGAAATCACAAACGCTATTGATCACAAACTACAGACAATTGGAATATTCAACTGTGTAAAAAAAAAAAAAAGCTTTAGACATAATCAATCATAAAATGTTAATCAACAAACTGGAACAATATGGGATCAGGGGAATAGCTTTACATTTGGTAAAAAGTTATGTAAAGGACAGAAGGCAGTTTGTGAAGCTGGGAAACTATTCCTTCATGCTTGGACATTATTGTTTATGGAGTCCCCCATGGATCAGTACTGGGTCCCAAGCTTTTCTCCCTCTATATAAATGACATCTGCAAAGTTTCTAACATTTTAAAATTGATTTCATTTTCAGATGATGCAAGTATTTATTTATTTTTTTTGATCAGGGGATTTAGAGGAACTACTAAGAACAATAACTGCAGAAATGTGTAAATGATGAAAGCATTGGAATAAATTTGAAATAGACTATCACAGAATCTGAACGAAACCAAAAATGTGACTTTTGGGAATCAGGGGATATAAATACTACAGGTCAAATAAATACTAATGCAATAATAGAGATGGATGGGGCTGACAATGTAAGAACTCATGAAATCACATTTATCAGCGTTAAACTGGATGAAAAAATAAATGATAAAGTCTCATGCTAAACACACAATATTCAGTAAACACTTTCTGGACTACACATTCTCTACTGTTCACTCATATCACCATATTTAAATTACTGTGCAGAGAATTGGGATAAAACCTACCAAACGTTCACTGCATACCCTGTCTGCAAGGAAAGGCCATGAGGATCGCATTTGCTTTATTTGTGGTTATTTAAGGTTATGAGGATGTGATGTGATGCAAGCTTGTGCTTCTTCCTAGTCATTTTCAAGCATTGGAAGTTTTCTTTGTATTCGTTGTTTGGTTTTTATTTTTTATGAGAACTATTAGTGTTCCTGACCTGATAACATCACTAGTGTCTGAGGAAGAAGGAGGTGACCCACTCTCAAGGGCCGATGTTAAAGAGAGGAAGCAACACGAGGCGGCGGGTCGGATGCAGACTGTCTGTCTCCTAATTGCTCCCGTGGCTCAGCGTGTCGGAACAACAGCTGCAAAGTGAAGGACTCTGTCTGAGGACAATGACCGCTCACTTTCTTCCTCCACTCGATCATTTTCGACATGAAGGCATCAAAGCCGGGTTTTTCCTCTTCATTTCTATCTTTCGAGTCGATCCGCTGCAGCAGAATGAGCACAAACTGTTCCCCTTTTTCTGCAGCGGGACGCGGAGCCCGGCAGCCGAGATGCTGCAAGGAATTCCTTCTTTCTACTGAGCCCCGCTGGCCTTGAATTCATAATCGTAATAAATTACATTTTAATCCCACGTATCATGTAAGAGACCTCGGTTAATACTGAATGTCCTCCGAACTTGACATGCATCACCATGGGAAACAAGCAGCTGTGCAGCCATCTTGGCTTCTGTGGTCAACACAGACGATATCACAAAACAGATCTGCCAAAGTAGGAGCTCTGGATATTAAACTACTGGTGATGAAAACGTGCCTGCGGTTCATATACTCCTCTGGGTATGACTACATTTGAATAAACTGAACACCTTGTAGGCTAAATATACACAGTGGCCACTAGAAAGTACTCTTCTTCTCATCACGGTGGAAATTAAAGACAAGATATCATAACCAGGAACAGCAGCAGTGAAGGTTCACTCTGTATTCTGACACCATATTTAACTCTTGTGTACAAGCACCTCCATTTGCACTGCCAGTTATATTAATCTAGTAGTGGTTAGTACAAATGTGTTTGGGGTTCAGTTGTGAACCTAAATTGCCCATCGATGTAAATGTAAGTGTGTGTCCATAGAAATTAAAATTGTGTAAAATCTTCAAATGGAAATATATTTTGATTATTTTACTGTATGCAACTGTTTCGATGGATTTCACTATATTTCACACAATTTAAGTTCAGATGCAGATCTGCAGAAAGTCGCCCTATGCCTTTCCCAGTTATTGTTTCAGAACTGATTGTCTCATCTTGCAGAATGATGAAATGCTTTAAAAAAAAATAATGATGATTTTAAACTCCACTATATCAGCACCAGACACTAATCACTTTGTCCTGGGGCAATGGCCTAATTTTATAACCAAATTTCTGTAATATATGCTGAAATGTTATAAAGATATATTCAGCCAGCTATTGGAAGAAAAGACATGAATTGTAATTATGTTCAAAGAACATCTCCAGCCAACCGCTGAGGCAATCGGTTGTTTCAACTCGATGTAGCGAGAGTCGAGTTTAGAGTATGCAGTGTCGAAGAAGGCGCACCGTGTTCGGCTTTAAAACTAGAGTCTTGAGTGAAACTGCATCTGAATAAGTGTGAGGAGATTTACTGGCGTCAGACCACATGTGCTCATACTGACCATCTATCAGACTCATATGTGCTTTTTACTCTTGGCAAAACGCGAGGACTGAGTTATTCAATCTATCAACCCGAAGCTGGGCTCAGCCACCTGTGCATCTATGTATAAAAAAAAAAAAGATAGGACAATCTCAGATGGATTCAGGATTCATTTCCAGTGATGACAAATTGGGTTTTCTCTTTGTCTTGACCTTTAAGGACATGCAGTTAACTGTATGTTCATGGTATGTGTGGACTTGTGCGTACATATTCCCGCTCCTGCTTGATATTGATAGGGAGACAGTGATTGAAGTGCGTTTGTCCTTTGAGCTGCCACTTGATGTGGGATCTGAAATGAGACGTAGAGCAGAACAGAAGCAGTCTGGACTTCTAAGTCATCCCGCATATCACTCATTCAGCAGCCTCTGTTTGTTGTCAGTCCGTCCACCTTTCGCTCAGGCCTCGGCGACTTTGAGTCGTCCGCTCGTCTACCTGTTTGTCACTCTCATACGGAAACCGACACGTTCAAACCTCTTTGAGGTGACAAACGACTCAGACTTGATGTGACTTTGGGAAAACAGGTCTGTGTTGATGGTTCGGTGTAGCGCGAGGACGTACCAACATTTGCTAGTTTTGGCCCCGTTTACACAACAGTTTAAGTGAAAACACATAATTTTTGCTATTTATTATTTTTGCAGATTGCTATTATGGGTGACTCAGCTCTAAAACTGGGAGTCATGACACTCTGGAGGCAAACGTTGTTACTGTTCATCTACTCGCATGTGCAGAACTGTTTACCACGGTCATGGTGCACATGCACAGTGGCAGCGATTCAGAAAAGTTGCGTTTTTTCCCCCCGTTTCCCTGGAGACAGGAGGTGGAGCGTCTTCGAAAAGTTGCGTGTATCAGTGTGTTCAAGCACCGTTGTCATGTAAACAGACCCCAAAAATGCAATAAAACTTTATTTTTCACAAAACCTTGTCGCCTTAGATTCACAACGTGTGGCTATTTTCAGCCTGTGATTCCTCTTAATGTCTGTTCTACAATGATAACTAATTTTCTCACTCACATAAAAGCCGATGCAGCCATTACATCCTGCTGAGCTCTAAACTTAACGCCGCAGCCCTTAGCCTATTCATAATTCAACAATGACAGTCTGCAGAGCAAAACCATGCAGCCTTCACATGCGTGCGCAACGTCGCAGCTCGAGGATGGAGGGATCACATCTGGCCGTTTCATTTTATCAGAAGCCAGTTTTTGAACAATAAGATGTCTGAGAGTATCTGCCAGCAGGAGCTGGCAGCCGTCGCCACTGTGAGTGTGTTTGTGTATTACGGGAGCCGTAAAAATGCTTCCCACCGCAGAGTTTTACGAGACAGCGAGCACATCGCTGCCAATTGTTGGCTTGTCGTGACACGATGGAGACGGGAGGAGACGGAGAAGAGAGCGGGTGAAAGGAGGTGAAATGCTGCACGAGAGTGTGAGACGGCGGGAGAGTGATGAATATGAGGAAATGGCCAGAAGGATAGTGGGGTTGTGTGGAGCCAATATCTCAAAACATGCATTTGAAATTTATTTGTGATTCTCAGGCTCTCATTGACTAAAACTGCACGCTCATGCAGACAGAATGATCATCCAGAAATTGTATCGTTTCTGTGTTCGTTCATTTGTGTTCACCCTGGAGTGACTAGAAATGAAATATGATACCACATGTAAGTAGGGAAAGTTTTTGAAAATACTAGAGCATTACAGCAAATAAATCTGAATTTGGCTTGGAAAAAAAAGGAGAAAAAAAACACAACATTAGAGATGATGAGTCACAAAGTCAAGGCTGTGGGAAAATAACAGCAACAGCAGAGATTTTGATTTAAAAAAAAAAAAAAAATCAGTCCACATAACTAGGACGCAAATATCCTACAATAAAATCCACAGATTAACTCATGGCATATATATATCTGTTAGACTCGATCGAAACCCGCCTGCAACCCACCAAACCAACAAGCAAATGGTAAAGATTTTCAAATAAAACATTGATTATTTTAACAAATTTCTTAAGAGTAGCAGAAACATCACAGCACTGAGACCCGAGCTGAAACATCAGCATGGAAATTAGATACCTCATTGCACAAAGCCACGGTTTGTAATGTTGTAATGCAACAGCTATGAGAGAAGATTCTCAGGCATTTTACTGTATTTTGCACCAGAAAGTTTCATTAAAATGGAATTTATGGAAAGATTGTAGTCATTTTCAGGAGTATTTGTTTGTGTTGGGAAAGATATAGACATTTTCATCGCATATCCTCTGTGAAAAAACAAAATAAAGTTGCGATTTAAAGGCTATTATGGCACTATATTATCAATCTAGCCCATTCAATATGAGATAGGGCTGCATGTGTCCCCTGAACTAAAATGTGATTGAAAACACTCTGAAACTTTACACTAATGGCACTTAAATTAATTTATTTCCATGCATCCACTGTGTTTTTGCTGAATTAGAATGAAACTAATCTCGAATCTTTAATGTGTCCAATGTCAAGCCTTAAGTCCCAATTTTTCCACATTTAGCAACATGTTACAAACAAGTTATTACGAAGAGTGCATTCATTTCAATGATTGCTTGGCAAAAAGCTTTTAGTCACACATTCAGGGATTCTCATGAACAAACAAACAATAATATTTCCCCTAAAGTACTACAAAAAGCAGAGGGATGCAGCGCGAGAGCCAAAGGCGACCAGGATGAATCCTCCAGCAGGTTGGCTTGCACCTCTCTCAACAGTTTCTTTAAAGCTGCCTCTAGCAAACCTACAGCTGCTGACAATAATAGGCAAGTCTGGTACTACACTGCAGTCTGCAGAGGATGTGTGGATGTGTGGAGAATGTGTGAAAAAAAAGAAGCCGAGAGGAGAAGCTGGAGAGCCCTGAGGCACTTATCCCCCTTCGGTTGTCAGTTCATAAATATATTCACCTAATGCATTTTCTTCAGCCTGTTTCTTCATATTCCCCCGTAACAAAATAGATTAGGTTTTACCCCACCCCAAACAGCATAGCGTTGTAAGTAGGGTGCAAATTTGTGTGCACAGGGTTGTAGTATTTGCTGATATTTTGTTAGTTTCTGGAATCACAGATGAGATTTTTTTTTTTTTTTTTGTATATTCTAGAAGCAAAAACATGAAGACCAGTACTGTGTATGAAATTCCTTCATTTCTATTCTATTTTATTCCTATTGAAAGTAGCGCTTCCGAAACAGATTCAGCTGAAAACTCACCGAAGTCGCCAACGCATGCATTTAATGCATCAGAATTAATAGACAAAAAATCTTGCAGCCTGGAAATACCACAGTGAACCAAACAATGATGAGCACGCCCCCTCTTACAAAATCAGTAGCCTTGAAATTGGAATTTGACAAGCGTCCAACAGGCCACAGGTTAGGAACCACTCGAAAGAACCGAGTGTCTGAGTAGAATTATGGGCATTTATAAAGATAAGCAACAGTTCAACTATTTGACCTGAATATCATGAGCTTTCGACAACTGAAAATAAGATGTGAGTAGATCTAAGTAAATATTAGTAATGGCAAAAATAGAACTCGCTGGTCACCGGCTCTTTAAAATGACACAAAAATTGCTGCAAATGTTCTCTTGTCATTAATCCAGAAAACATTGCATCAAATTCTGAGAGATTTGTTTTCACGGCAATGGCGCTCAGAGCCACTGAAAACACAACATTTTGAAAATGGCTCCCAAGCTGGAACTTTTTCGAAGAATAGTCCAAATCTGTCTTTAATGGAAATGGAGGAGAATCCAACTTTTGTTCTTCACATGCTCAGTAGATTAAACAAAAACACCAATGGTAGCCCAGTCTGTTGACAGTCACCTCACCTTGTTGTGCAAAATGTTGTGGGTAAGTTTTGTCATGTGATGACATTTCATTCAGTAAACGTGTTTAGCACAAACAAATCCACAGGGGTTTTGAAAAACGGCGAGGTGGAGTTTATTTTCAATTTCACAGATTTTCTTTAAGGATAAAGCTTTCCCTGCTTAATTCCCATTTTAACCTAAATTTTGTCTTACTAGTAGCATGTTTCATCCTGCTCCCCTTGATTTTCATTATTCTTGCTGAAGCGAATCCACAGGGTCGCAACATTTAGAAGAAAACAGAATGAAATAACCCTCCTTTTATAAAATCGTTGCATTTCACACTGAGTCAGTAAAAGCCATTTGCTTTCAACATGAAGTGGTTTCGAATGTATATATCTTTAGAAACAGATGCTCACAAGGGGAGTCATGGACAAACACATAAGTATCTGTTTTCCTAACACCTGCTCTTCTCTAAGAGCTGAATAGTTGGTTTTCTCTCATTTCAAGTTGGAAAAAAAAAAAGTCTCTTTGATACACTCCTCCTCAAACAGCACACACAACTCAGTGTATTACACCGGTACTATGGATGAATCAGTTGCTCACCATATCGTCCGCTACTGTGTGTGTATGTGTGTGTACGTGGGGGAGTTTAACTGAAACTAGGCGAAGGCTACAAACACTCCCTACAATCAGCGCACTCTGAGTCATCTATTAAAAAAAAACAAAACAAAACACAGAGCAGTGATATGTGAAACAGGAGGCTGTGTAAGGTTTCAAACCGCAGCAGTAATTACCTCCAACCTGATGCACAGTGAAGGTCCACTGTGGAGGCGGCGGGCTGCAGCAGAGCTTTTATCTGAAGGCAAAATGGAAGTAATAACAGGATAATTGTTTTGGACGATTGTGCCGCTACCTGCACAGGCTTGCTATCTTCTCCTGGCAGCGAGCGTGTTATTCAGCTTGGCACTCATGGCACTGTCATGTGGTCGTTTTTCGATACCTATGTGTATATCTGTGTGTGTGTGTGTGTGTGTGTGTGTGTGTCCCCTGGGCAGAAGTGTCTGTTCCCACGGCCTGCCCTCCATCCGCTCTTCCTTCCCGCAGTCTTTTCTCTTCCGTCTCTCGTCCATTCACTGGCCAGCGCAATCAAACAGAGGCGAGTTTGGCCGGAGAGTCGAGGGACTGTTCTGACCACTGTTATGGCTTTTTACTGTCCATCTGTCTCAT
>OMNM01026340.1:1292-15150 GCA_900302745.1 Parablennius parvicornis | reverse complement strand
ACACACACACACACACACACACACACAGATAACAAAAAGTTTGATCAAAATGTTTTCTGACAGTACTATACGTGGCAGTGCCATAAAATAACTAATTTTGAATGTCAGTACATCACAGTGTAGGAATGTTGTTCAAAGAACTAAGTACTCGATATCGGTGAGTACTCAAATCCAAGTATTCATCCAGTACTCGTTTTGGAAAAAAGTGGTATCGGTGCATTCCTAACCCTAACCCTTTAGTTCAGTGAGGAGCCAGCAGAGGGCAGCATGGTCCTGATGGGTTTCTGTTGAACGATCAACATCAGTGGAGAAAAATGCAGTATGGGAGAGATAAAGATAATATGATTACTTTCACATCCGTTCAAATTATAAAGAACCTCTTAATAACAGATATACAGAATGGTCTGACAGAGAGGAAACAAAAAAATGGACAAACAATGAAAGTACAGTTAAGAAATCCGTATTTCATAAGAAGCAGTATGCAACTATGGGGCAACGTCTCTGGGGCATATTAGGTCAATGGTAAACTCTCCACAGTGGGATTTCCTCTGGCAACCCTCCAAACAAAACCTCGCCACATCTTGACCCATAACTCTCAACCAGACAAACTGAGCCACCATGCGAGCCGCTCGGTTTACAATCATAAAAATTTATGCATGACTGTAATGTGAAACTCCACCGGACAGTTCGGCTGCATGCGGTCGCTGTTCAGATCAGATGACTGTTGGAACATTGTCGTTTATGAGCTTTTCCTCATTGCTTATTTTATCGGTGTGTGTGTAGCACATTACATGTCTCCCCGCCATACAGCTTTACATCATGGTCACACACACAGACACACTCCACAACTTATCAATGGTGTTGAATCGTTGCAGTAACACGTCTGTGTTTAATGATTCCAACTGGTGGAGGCTTGGAGCTGCTTCTGCAAACACTACAACAGATGAGACAATAAACACCAGTAGTTTTGGAATTGCAGTAATTCACATTAATGCTGTCATGGAGATCAGCTGGGATCATCTATATGGCAACAGACGCTGATCTCCTTTGATCTCCTCCATGGGGTGCCTCACTCATCTGCTATGCATGGGACATTATGTCACAGTTTTTTTGGTATTTATGTGGAAATGGTTAGCCAATATCAAAATCAAAATCTAATTGATTTGTCTTTGGGTGGTGACTAATCATACCTGAAGATTTTATGCAACTTGGGTTAATAGTTTTTGTGAAAATTTGGGAAAATACATACATACATACACACACACAAAACCATAAATACACGTAACCTTCTCGGCTATCTTGGTTGCCCTACTTTTGTTGGCTAACGTAATAACCTAAGAACCATATACTGTATATAAATAGCTCCAACTATATAGAAAATCTACATGTCTATTTGTGTGTTTTGGGTTTTGAGTTAATATGGGGCTGGGGTCGAGGGTTTCATTGTGTGATTTATGTTGTGGCTTTTCATGAAACGTGTCATGCCACTGAAGATTGATTTACTGAAAGTCTGGGCGAGATAGAAAGACAAACAAAACATGTCCAAGTAGGAAACAAGCAGCCATCCATCTCTCTGTTATCGACACATCGAGTCTAAGGAGCGTGGAGACAGGCGGAAGTGCAGTTATCTAACAGCTGAGGTCCGAGCGACAAGGAAACCGTCTCCACACACACACACACACACACACACCTGTCTGTCCTCCTCCTACCAGCAACATGCCCGAGGTCCAAACCCCGAGGTAAGACCCCCGGCTGCATAATGCCGCTCCGGAGAGAGGAAGCGGGTTGAATGGCAGCTAACACGGTGTCTGGTTAGCTGTCCGACCTGCTGCCTCAGCTCCTCACACACCGACTACAGGGCTGGATGTCCGTGGAGCTCCCGGCTGGCGTCCCGGCTTCTCCTCCGGCGTCTTCGCCTTTTCCGAGGGAGGAGGTGCAGAACCCGCCACGGACGAGCCTCCTCCGGGAAACACGAATTTTAAATGTGTTACATTGTTACCTTGGATAGCCATAGTTGAGGGAATGTTATGTTTTTGTCTGAGTGTATTTATTTATTTATTTATTTTTTACCAACTTTTCGCAAAAACCATTGACCTGAAGTGCTTGAATATCATTCTAGGGTCAATCCATTAGAATGTCCTATACAAAGCTTATGGAAGAGAGATTTTGATGAGGGAAAAAAACAAACTTACATGAAAACTACATTGTTTTTAGCTTTTCTGCCCACTTAGCTGCATGTGGTTTTCAAAATGTTGCATTCTAAACGCGACACCAATACAATAAAGTGATGCATTTTCATTTGAAACGTTGTTGTGTAAATGGGGCCTAATATTGGAACATGATCTGGTGCAGGCGTCGGCAACCTTCAACACTCAAAGAGCCATTAGAACACGTCTCACCACTGAACAGAACACAATGGGAGCCCCCACCCCTGTGCACGTGCTAATATTATCAAATAGGCGCATGAGTGAAGAATTGCAAAATTGTATGCCAGGAGAGGGACCAAAGAGCAGCAGGTTGCCGACCCCTGAACTGGTGGTAGGAAATGAGTGGAGACCACCCACTTTAGTCTTTACAGGCGGCGACCACATGTTAAATGTCACACCTTCGTCCTCGTCTTTTTAGTGACTGCAACGTGTCTTCACTGTGTTTCAGGATTCAAGCCATCAGCACCAGTGCGAGTGAGGGACTGGAGGGCTTCAAAGCTCACGCTGTCTTCCAGGAGATCAACAAGAAGCTTCAGGAGGTAATTACAGAAGAGCTCGGGGTGGAAGAATTGGCGATGAGTTGAAAATCGATAGTGAAAAGAACCTATTGGTAAATTCGGACAGAATTCAGCCAAAGTTAGTCGATAGGAAGGATCCTTCCCTCATTACCCATATAATGAATTAAAGCCTAAAATTGTGTATCATTTCAAGGTGTTTTGTGACAAAATTCAATATGATTCTTTATCAAAATACCAATAAATCTGATCATAAAGATACAGGGTGCAATAGAAAAATGTGCTACAGCAGTTCTCTTCTCAGTTCTTCTGTTGCGGAGGTGAGAGAAAACACATTTTTCCGAGCTTTGTTGAGCATGTTTTCTGTACAGAGTGAAATATGTTGGCATGGTGGCAGGTCACCAAAGTGTTCAGGGAATATTCTCAGCTTTGTTACAGGTAAATCATGATTGTACAATAAACCTATAAGAAAAGATCTGAAAAAAGGAAATGTGTCCTGGCATTGTTGTCACAGCTGTGTATTTAGTTTTCATCGCGGAAGCACCGACACCAGCTACTCCTGAAAGACCATGAAGGAGGTGGTTGGTAGCAACGCATAGCCTTCACATATTGTTTGTGTCTGAAGTATAAATGAATGGCATTTTTTTAGTTCTTGTATAGGTACGTGATCTCTGCAAGTAGCTAAAAGTTAGTACTTGTACTCGTATTTTAAAGAAGTGGTATCGGTGCGAATTTCATTATGTCGTTCATAAAAACTTTTGATTTAGAATGTTCTTTTTTGACAATGCACGGTGTAGTTTGAGCTTTATTTATCATGAATTATTTTCAAACATTTAATTAAAATAAAATAAAAGATAAACATGCTGGAAAAACACAGATTTCTCATTCCCATCGGAGTTCTACTCCACACTTAGAAAAACCACGGTTATATAAATAATAACATTGCATTGGGTTGCAAACAGTGGTTGTTTTTGTGTTTTTCATCTGAGATACAGCCGAGCATATGTCGACTCAATCAGACAAATGGTTTTCTCTATTTGGTCGCTGTTTTTACTTTTGTCCTGATCTTGCCAGATTTATCCGCAGCACAGTGTTTGTGACGAATGAGATTTTATTCCCAATAAAGAGGAAGTAGGAAGAGCTCGGAGGGCTCTGCCAACGTGACCTCGTGGTTTAATATGGCGTCTAACAGACTCCACAGATTATATTTCATCTGACATGAGAGAATCGAACATCAGTCCAAGGTCAAAAGGATGTGAGATGTCGGTTTTTTTCCATTCGAATCCTATTTTTTTAAGCATACGTCACTCAAACAACATTGCGACTTTTAGAGCACTATTAGAGAGTTGAAATACAGAAAGTATCCAGAAAGTCAAGCTTGTTGTATCCTATTCAGAACGTATTGAACAAAGGCTGTGAATATATATGTATACTTACATATTGTTTTTATATTTTTGATGAATTTGAACACTTTTCCTGTTGACATGATGGGCATTTTTTGTGTGGAAATTTAAGGTCAAGCAAGAATTTAAGGTTGTAACATAATAAAAAGTGAAACGCCTGTGAATATTTTCCATATACACTATATAATAAACATGTAACACACAGTGTTGCAGAATTAAGCAGAAAAAAAAATGACTTGAAATAAACAGCTGGGTGAAATATGTTGTCATGCTGAGCTCATTGAAGAGGATAAAAATGGAATCCAGGTACACAGTTGAGAGATTTTGTTCCGGTGATGAGGAGTTCTGGTTTATTGCTGTTGAGTTTGAGGACGTTTTTGTCCATCCGGGTTTTGACGTCTGAGACACAGTTATTGATGGTGGAGAAGATGACTTCAGTGACGGAGTTGACGGAGATAGAAAGTTGGACAGCGTCATCGGAGCAGTGGAACTTGAGTCCGGATGTGAAACCAGTGTCGGCGGCAAGGAGATCATTAGCGACTTGAGGAGGGCAGTTTCTCCTCTGTGGTGGGAGCAGAATCCAAACTGAAGTGTTTGAAAGAGCTGAGAGGAGTGAAGATGTTGTTGTAGCTGGGGGATGACCGAGCGTTCCAGGGTTTCTGACGGTAGCCGATGATTAGAGATGAGTCTGAAATGATTGAGACCAGGTTTTTTTTCAGGAGGGCTGTGATGGTGGCGAGATTGAGCGGAGAAGGGACGCCAGTGTGAGAGAAGTGTTTATGATGCCGGTGATGAGAGGGAGGAGAGGGGGAATACGGGGTTCGAGCAGGGGAGGTTGGATGGGGTCAAGATGGAAGCTGGACAAGGTCATGGTGGAGGAGTTTGCTGGTGTCAGACGAGGACAGTGGAGAAAAAGAGGGAAAGCTACGGGACGTGAGAGGAGGGAGTTCAGGATCTGAAGGTAAAGAAGTGGAGGAGGTGGATGTAAGTGAATTTTGTATAGTTTTGGAGTTTTGTGTGGAAAGATGACGGGAAATGCTCCCATTTTTTCTGTTGCTAATGCGGAACTGATATTGTCCTTGGGTTCGGTCAGTTCAGCAGATGGAGAAATGAGTGCGGAGGTTTAAGGAATTTGAGTGGATGTTGTTGTATGGGCCCGGGCGTGAACAGTGGGACCAGTTTTTGTACGGAGTGGTTCCAATTGCCTTCGTGTGGAGTTCTAGGGTGTACCATGAGCCGGAGGTGGGGAAGAAGACTGGCTGCTTTGAGAGGGCCAACGTGGCTGAGGCAGGAGGGGAGGCTGCGGTTGGATCTGTGGAAAATGGGGAGCGGGTGATGGTATTGGATAAGTAGCAGGATAGTTCATAATAAAATGAATCAGTTTTTAAATAGCTGTGGCAAAAGGTTAGGAAAATTCTTCATGTTATTTAAAATGTACTTTCTACATCAACAAAAGTTATTTGTTGATTGTAGAAATTCATTAGAATTTGTAATTTAGAAAAAAACAAGTTAAATTTAGGCAAACCAACATGGAACATGATTGCAAATGTGAAGGGAAGTAAATTAAAATAATGATTTAAAGAATACTGTTTTTAGTTTTCTGTGAGTCCACGGTCACTGAGTCAGACTGTTCCATCTGCAGCAAGAGAGGGTTTTGTTCCTCTGTTCCTTCTGTTTGTGTTATGCTCTCACACACACACACACACACACGCTTCTTGTTGATTTGTGAATCTCGTGCACCGTGCAGGACGGCGAGCAGTTTGTGAAGAAGATCGGTGGGGTGTTCGCCTTCAAAGTGAAGGACGGTCCCGATGGAAAGGAGGCAACTTGGTTGGTGGACGTGAAGAACGGAAAAGGCTGCGTTCACAACGACACCGGTGAGAAATCCCGTATTACCACTCCTGCTTTCTATGAGCATCAGCGTGTTTTTACCCTCCTGTCAACCTTTAATGTCCCAAAAGTAAGAGAGTTCTGTCTTACCGTGTGCAGAGAAGAAAGCAGACTGCACCATCGCCATGTCGGACACAGATCTCCTGGCCTTGATGACGGGGAAGATGAACCCTCAGACTGTGAGTATTCAACGCTTTTTTTTTTTTTTTTTTTTTTTTGTGTCCACGAGTCACGATGTGGAAAAGATCCATGTAATTGTCGCTCCTATTCTCCTCCCTTCTCAATCGATCTGTCACTCAAGCAGTGCTTTATACACACTGCTTTCTTATTTTTTTCACAAATATAAAGGCCTGCGGCAGGCAGGATAACCACAGGAAAAAAAGTACAGTTAGTTGATCGACAGAAGAAAAAAAAAAAAAATACTATCAGATTGTCTTAAAAACAGCCAGTCACTGACGTGAAGAAGGAAAGAAGACAAATCTGAATCGTCAGTGACGCTCTTCGATTCTCCACAAGTGATATAAAACAAAAAAATTCATTAAAAACATGTTGACAAAATTGTTTGTGTTCTCAGATGTGATAAATAAAAATTAAAAACAGACATTGCTTTTGAATTGTGGTTTTAAAGAATGATTTAAAACAGGCCTGGATTAAAATGATGGTTTTTGTGTAAACGGGGGCCAAAGAATCAATTCTTATATTCTATGTGAGCTCAACGATTGGACGAACGCAGTCATCCAGTTGTAGCATTGCAGCATAAGTTTTACTTCATTTTATTCATAGTTTTAAACACAACCTACTTCCTCCCCACTGAATATTTTACATTTGCTACTGGATCTAGTCACTCTTCGACTTCACCTCCACTGTTGAATCTATTCCATATTGATGAGTGACTTTTTTCAGCTTACACATATATTCAACTTTTTAAAGGTTTTTCACCGCACAGTGGAAGCCGACTCATTTTCGTCATGCGCCTCGTAGGATGGCAATGAAAGCGTTCATTCGGGTTCAACTCCTGCAATTTGTCTCAGCGGCTGTAATATCTAGTACTAAAAATTTGTGCAAGGTGGGAAAAGCACTTAAGTAACAACAGGGAGTGAGGACTGGATCGATTTAACAGGCTTCATGAGGCGATGCCAGTTTGACAGAAAAGTGTTTGAATACATATTGAATGAGCAGCAAAAGGAAGAAGGACTTTTACAGGATCACAGTGTTCGAGGTAATTGGTGCAGGTCAGTCTACTCATTGAATTTCACTTTCCAGACTGTTTTTAAAGTCAAATTTCTGAATTTGTTTCACACAGTCTGAAAATGTGCAGAGGTTTGCTATAATGTTTGAAATCTACTACAAGATCTGGAAAAGTATGATTTGGTCTGACTGAAAAATGTGAATATATTAAATTTGATTTACTAAATAAAAGATATTCTGTTGTTTTTGTATTTGTGGGGGTTAAAGGAAAACAACATTCAATGAATGACCTGAACTAATAATGCTCATTGAGGTTTACACAGTCATCCGTTAGAACTCGGGGGCCCCTTCAACCTGACTGACCTTATCTGGAAACGAGACAATGACCCCACAAGGTCAAACAAACCAAACTTCACCATGACAGGTCGGTCACGTAGTCCTGATAACAAATTGTTATGAAAACTGTTCAGTTTCTTCCACGGAGATGCCGGTCTGCTCTGCAGCGTTGTTGGCCCGAGGCCAATCTGCATTGGGAAGCATAAATTGAGTCCCTTCTGTTTTGTAGGGGGCTTAACATTAAAAGACCTCTCTGGGTTAAGAGATATAAAAGTTTCTTCTGCAGTTTCACTGCTTCAAGCAACAGAAAATGCAGATTTCACTCCGTATCCTCTGAACAGCTCAGACTGTTGACTGTTAGTCCGTTAGCCAGCAGGGCGTCAACGAGTCGTACTGTGAAGGGAGTCAATGAAAAAGAATAATAACAATAACATCAACGTTTCCTCCATCATGTCATGACTCCCAGTCCATTTTCTCCTGGACTTGGTAGTTTTGTTGTTGACAGTCACCGTAATGACAATCCTACTTGGTCGTCTGTCTTTGTGTGCATGTGTGTGTGTGTGTGTGTGTGCATGTGCGGTTTTATTATAAAACTAGAACTACACTCGGTAGAGCGCAGACTTTTGCCAACGCCTCATTTGTTAGAGTTAGCGTCAGTAGCATGACAGCCGTTGGCTCATATCAATGCTAACTAGTTTGTCAGGTAGCAACATCGCTGCGTGAATCACTGAGCAGCGAGCATCTCCATGGCAACAGACTCTGATCTCCTTTGATCTCCACCATGAGGTGCCTCTCTCATCCGCTTTGTATGGGACATTTTTTCACAATATTTTGGGATCTATTCAGAAACTGTTTGCCGTTAACGTCCCGAAATCTAACCAATTGGTCCTTGGATGATCACAAATCACCACTGAAGATTTAATGCAATTAAGAATAATAGTTTTTGCGAAACGTTGGTAAAATACATACATATAAACCAATAAATACATGCAGACAAATACATGCAACTTTCATTGGCGAATGTAACAACCAAAAGCACCTACGAGTGGCCCTACAAGAAAACGACACCATTTTCAAAATTTCTTCCCTTTCTTGTAAATTAACATTGTTTACAAAATGTTGCCGTGTAAACTGGAAACCTTTCTGAAAGGAAGAAAAAAAAAAAAGATGTGTTTTTACTTGCAACGTTGTGTAAACGGAGCCTGAACTTGTGCTTTTCTTTTCCCGTGTACGTAAAGCTTTGTGTGGACAGGCGAGGAGAAAGCAAGCTTCACCCCCATTGTGCGGCTCTCAGAGTGATGCGGCTCCTTTATCACTGTGGTTTGCACCGTGAATAGAAACTGTCCTGACCCTGGAGCTGCTGGATATCTCTTTTTTCTTTTTACTGGGGCGGCTCCACACGACCCCATTTGCTTTCCTTTTGTCGGGAAAACGGACAACAGACTTTAATGTGTGCTTTTAATTAAACGGGATGATATGGCGTCCGATTGCACTTGACCACCTGAAAGCTTAAAATTTACCCAGGTCGCCTCCAGGACCGATTGTCACAGACACCTTGGGAGCGGAAGTGGAGATTGAATTGCCACAGCCAGGCGTCGGTCACCTCATCTGGATGGTATTCCTGATGGATGGCTTGATTTGATGTAATGGCTGGACTCGAACTTAGCTTCACACACGTGAAAGAAAACCACAATGAGACCAAATCTAATGCAGAAAAAATCCAGACACTGCTTCTATTTTTATGGGTGATGTGGAACAGCAAATCTCTGAATTTACCTGTTGAGTGAAATTACTTAAAATCAAAGACAGATAATTATTGCCATCTGCTCGATATTGTGCAGATTCTCTTCGGCTACCAAAGCAGCTCTGAACTGTTGAAGCATTGACTCCAATATAATCGAGTAAATGTGCTGTGGATTATCTTATGGTAGAAAAGAAAAAAATTACTTCTTGAGAGATTGTGCATGTATAATCTGGTATTTGGACTCGTGGCTCTGAGATTTTGAGAATATTCAACAAAACCAGTATTCTGTGAGCTGCCTTAGAACAAATCCGTGTATTTTACATGATTAAGAGAACTGATCATGCTTGTAGAACCTTTAGAGAAATGTTAGTCTTCAACCTGCAACCAGCCACAACTTCTTTGCATCATTATACTCGCTGAAGATCCGTTTACACGTCGTCTCAAGTGAAAATGCATGATTTTTGCATTTTTCTTTCAGAAAATTTCAGGTTTACATTAAATCTTTTTTAAAACTGGGTTTTTTTTTTTTTTTAATGTAAACGGCAGAAATGTTGAAAACAATGTAATTTGTCACAGTTGGACATAGTGGCTGCTGTTGAGATGAAACCATAAATGCATGCAGCAGAGGACAACATGCTATAAATATTAGCAACGAGAGAACACAGACATTCTCGTGGACAGACGGCCCAAGTTGGATTGTTATTGCAGTGACTGTCAAAATAAAACTACCAACTCCAGGAGAACATGGACTGGTAATCGTGACACGATGGAGGAAACGTTTTTGTCCATCTGCTGAGCATGTGCAGAAGAAATATTTACTACGGTCGTGGTGCGCGTGAACAGTAGCAGCGTTTACATGTAGACTGAGGGGTCATATTCTACAGCTTTTCACACTTTCAGTGTGCTTTGTGTCATGAAAGATTGCCGGGCAGTTTCGAAACTTCTTTGATATGTGTAATAATTTTCGACTTCATTTGAAAGGATTAAAAAAAAAGTCTTATTAGTGACTGACCTGAATTGAGCAAATCATTGTACACATTTTCACTGGCTTGTGTTAAAAATAATTCTACAGTCCAATCTGCTTCTGTAGCTCCCTCCAGTCCACAGCGTCGTCCCGGCCGTGCGCCCGTGTTTCATGCACTTTCCTGACATTTCATAAGCTGTTGTTGCCATTGCCCCACTTTCAGTTAATCTCTCTCGGTAACTCTTAAAACCAGCACCGTGCAGTTGTGTCCAGCACAGAATGAGCCGCGCTGCAGAATCCAAAACTGTCTACGTGACGTCCGTTTGCTCTCTGGTTCACAGGCGTTTTTCCAGGGCAAGCTGAAGATCACTGGGAACATGGGCCTGGCCATGAAGCTCCAAAGCCTGCAGCTGCAGCCGGGCAAAGCCAAGCTGTAGATGGACGCCCGCCTCCCGACCAGACTCCACCTCACTGAGTAGAGTCAAACCAAGAGGTTAACAGTAGGTCTGCTCCTCAGATAAACCTGATAATGGTCTTTAAAGACTCTCTTCACTGGATTAAACCACTTTGCTTTCATTGTCACCTCAACAGTCCACCAGGTTGTTTGTGAGCAGCCATGCCGGTTCCACCTGAGGAACTGGATCTCCGTGTGAATCCTCTCTTCATGGCCCCTGAAAAAGGAAAGCAGTCTCACTTTGTTACTAATTAGGTAAATGTCCATTCTTTCAACAGCTCCTAATACTAGCAGACTCTTTCTTCAAGAGCATAATGTCTAGAGACGTTTTTAAAATGAACAGATTCATGTCATTGTTTTTCACAAATACACATGTTACAGTCCAAGTGCCTCGTCCTCCTCTAGAACTGTGGTGTTTATAACCATGGCTGCCCAAACTTTTAAGTGGCAGTGTCGTAATTGTTTGAAATATGAGCTCTAATGTATGACTATATTAAAAGAATTCCACTAAAGAATTGTTGCCTTTGCTGGGTGATTGTGACTGAAGTCATTCTTCATTTATCGACTTTATCAACCATTTCTTTAGACTGAGGACACTGAATGCTACAGCTGCAGGTTCATTAGTTTACAGAGGAAACTAAACTATTTCATCTGAGCAGATAAGAAAAACTCCCTTTTAAACAGGAAGAGACCTGCAGAACCTGACTGGTGACTTTCTGAACCGGGTGGAGATTTTGATATTGCACTGACAAAGAGTGTTGTGTCACGATTACCAGGAGACTAAAATAGAAGCAAATGCAAAGTAAGCAAATCCAACAAAACAAATTCTCCATTTCTATTGCAGGTCATTTACTTGATGAAAATAAGTCCAAGTCATTATTATTTATTAATCAAGTAAAACCACTAGAGGGAGCCAAAGTGATGCACACAAAATAAATGAGAAATAGAAATACATAAACAATTTAAAAACAAGTGCTGATATCAAATTATGTGTTTTAATGTGTTTTAGTTTGTAACAAGCAGCTGAAAAAACAAATCCTGCATGAAATCTGCCCAGTGAAGGACATGATGGTGAGTTGTGGCTGTATGTAGAGTGAGGAAGGAAAGCAAAACCTTTCATTTTGCGTCCGTTTAATGCAACTTTTTGAAAATGGCTTGAAAGTTGGACATTTCCGAAGATGCCCGGGTGTCGTCTTGGCGTAGACGAGCAGAAACGCTGCTACTGTGCATGTGCACCATCGCCGTCATAAACATCTCTTCTGCACATGCTCAGTAGACGAACAATAAGAACAATGTTTCCTCCGTCGTGTCATGACTCCCAGTCCATATTCTCTTGAACTTGGTAGTTTTATTTTGACAGTCACCGTGATAACAATCCAACTTGGTCGTCTGTCCACGAGAATGTCCTCGTGCTCCGATTGTTAATATTTAGAGCGGAATGTTCTCTGTGTGCATGTGCGTGTGGTTTCATTACGAAAACGAACAGCGGCCCCCACAACTACGTCGTTTTCAGCATTTCTGCCATTTCTGTGTTTTCAAATCATTTTGAATTTTTTCTGAAATGAAAACCCAAACTCAATGCCGATTCACTTGAAATGTTGTCGTGAAAATGAAGCCTGCGTTAGTGTATAGTGGGAGATGGTTTCATTTTACTTTTTGAAACGATTGGCATACATCTGCTAACAAACGGGGAGATTTTCACAGGGTGGCGGTTGGTACGCTCCACTCGCAAGATCTCCAGCCTGATGTAAACAAAATGCCATTTAATGAGCCTTCAATGCGTAGCGACAACGAAATGTGCTACAATGTAGCTCCCAAAATGATTCTACTGCCTTCTTGAAGACGTTTAATATCAGTGACTGTTAAGTTCAATCTACAATTATTGTGTGTGTAGGAGTGGTTGGTTGCAGACTTTGCAGCTTCCATCACTTTCTTGGAGGGAACATTCTTGTGGCCAGAGCTGCTTTGGTTTGTGTTATGGCACTAAGAGTAGTTTTATCATCCGTACTCATCATTTTCCCTCCGTTTTTCACGCTGCAGTCTTCCTGGCTCAGTTTACAAAACGAATGGTGAGAGCTGACGTGACTCGTGACGACAAAGGTGAACGTGTCAGATTCAAACTTTGAAGCATTTTTTTTTGGGTTGGTTTTTAAATGTGTGCCGCGAGGCCGTTCATGTTGGATTGCCTGGTTTGTAAGACACCCCTACACATGAAAGACTACCCACTCTTGTCACATTAGAATCAGAGGGTTAGTGGGAGAAATAAAAAATGTGGAGCAGGGCAGTAGGAAGGGTTAAAAACCATGAGACAAACTGTGAGTGTTGGCCGGTGGAGCTTCTATTATAGCTGTTCTCTCCATACACAGATTTACAGTCGTCAAATACTCTCCACCTACCAAAGAGCAGGTAAACCAGAATTGTTATAAAAGGAACTGTTAAGCAAAGTGCTTTTTTTTTTTTTTAATTGAATTCATTCATCACCAGCTGTGAATGAAAACCAGCAGGTAAAACAATTTTCAGTTGACAAATTACTGGATTATTGTTTGTTTGGGCACCAAAACTGATTTAAGTTGATTGTGACACATCATTTTGTGAAGACTCCACAAGTGTTTGTTGCAGGCTGCGACACCTTCCTTGTGGACCAAGTGGTACAGCTAGTTTATTCTCTTGTCAGCGTCTGGTTATTCTTCTCTCTCGTCACAGAGGATGAACTAACTGAAGTGACTCACGACACCGCCTTGTGGCACAAAGTGATTTTACCGGAAAGAATGTGCAGAGGTTTGTCAGTTTTTGTAATGTTGCTCCCTTTGTAAACAATATCGTTATGTTTTGCAATATTTTTACAGTTTATTTGTGAAATTGAACTTAAAGTGTGACTTAAAAACACATTGAAGCTTCTTAACTTTAATGATCAAAATGTAATGTCAGCATTCATGGATGTTTAAAGTAGAAATACCGACCGCACGTCAGTGTTTACTCAGCAAGTTTTGCTCTGCTCTTCCTCCTTCTCCTACTCCTCTTCCTCCTCCAGCAGCTGATTGGTCCTGTCTGAGGTTATGTTAGAGTATTCCATCAACAGAGAGTGATCCTCTGCCTCGACTTTGATTTCACTGTGGAGCGATGCTCAACCCGCCCCCCTCTTTTTTGGAGGACTTTG